>JASAMV010008477.1:0-44509 GCA_030248065.1 Rhynchonema sp. JSB1_4
GGCAAAAAACGGCTGTTTTCCTAAAAAAACCGAAAAGAGACGTTTTTTTCAGTAAAATATATTTTTTCCGAAAAAAATGGCAACTGTACATGAGACAAATACAGTAGTAAGCTAACATACTTGTAGTAAGCTAACATAATCTGCTAGATATACTGTACATAGATGGCCGGAATTATCGGAACATTCAGTTATTTTCAGCAGCGGAGCAATGTGCTGCGCCTATAAGAACGTTTGGGAAGTGCAGAATGCAGCTTGAAGCATACTTTTGGAACGCCGCGGCTCGGAAGTGCATGCTGTTCATAGGTGGAGGGTGCAGAATGGAGAACGGATTTGGCACATTGCCCGAATGCCAACAACGATGTAGTGGTCTAGTTGCGGATAACATCGACCCAAACACAGGTCAGTATTTTCATGCATACCATACCGGGATGTGGATGGTTGACAGCTCTCACAATGATTCGTTTCAGTTGCACTTCATGAATGCTGTATCGATTGTGAACGCGAAGGCTATGAAGCATGTTACTGGGGACCGCACACAAGCAAGAAGTGTGGATGTGTGAAACTCTACTACGTGCCCCCCATGAAAGTGGGGTAATCGGCCAACATGGTTGCCGTCGGCGAATTGAAATGTGTGAAAAATAAGAAAAACATTTAATTGGTCATTGGCATGGCTTTGTTTCAAATGTCAGTAACCGGGACATTGACCCTTTAGATATTGGACTTCAATGTTGACCAGTGGTGTCGTTGGGAAATCAAAAAGTCAGGATACCGTATACCCAAAATCCAAAATTTTCGGATACCGGATACCCAAAACGAAAAATCTCGGATACCAGGGGGTTGCCCCCTAAAATGAAAAATCTCGGATACCCAGGGGTGTTGTTCAAAAAAGGTCAATTTTTTAGAGGAAAATCGAGCAAAATCGGTGTTGAAAGCGCAAAAAATGGTCATTTTGGGGGTTATGCTTGCGCCAGCAAGCGATTTTGGGCATTTTGGAGGTAAAAACGGGCGATTTTTACGGTTTTCGGAAAAATTTTAGGGTAGGATACCGCTGGACAAAAAGTCAGGATACAGGATACCCCTGGGTGAAAAAATCAAGATACCGGATACTAAGGGGTAACCCCCTTTCCCCCAACGACACCACTGATGTTGACTATCTTGAGCAAGGGGTACCTGTTAGGTTGTGCAATGATAAAAAACCAGCGTCGGTTGACAGTACGGCAAAAATGACTTCCTATAATATGTGTATTGCCAGGCGTGAGTGCAATTCAAACAAATGTGCCTGCTGTGCCCGGCCAATATGAAGACTTGCACAATGCCATGGTACATATTTCGCAAAAAATATTGTAACGAGCTGCGTATTGTATCACTTTGCACGGCAGCACCACCAGTTTATATAACACTGATCAAAGTTTATTCAAGCTGTACGTGAACTCGGCGAGCAGAAACAGCACTTCAGCAGATTCTAAAAGCACAGTCTATTGCCAATTCCAAAGCAGGGGAACGAAAGCTTTTAGTGCAGAACGAAAGCTACGCAGAATCCGACAATTCATAGTGTTTTGTGATTCAGTGTGCGTTTATGGTCTCGGGTAAATCGAACAAAGCAAAAACCGAAAGGAGACGTATACGTGAGCATGAATACCTGGATTGTTGCGTTGACCTGGTGCTTGTCGATCAGTGGTGCAAACCCAGATCCCGGAGCCACATCGGAAAAGTGCAAAAGTCCACGAAGAGCGGGACCCTGTAAGGCATATTACCTAAGCTACTACTGGAATTCCGACACGCAACAATGCGCACGATTCATATACGGCGGATGTGGGGGCAACGAAAACCGATTCGGTTCAATCGAAGCTTGTGAAAAGGAATGTGTTGGGAAGAGTCAAATCGGACAGAACGATACAACAACAACAACAACAACAACAACAACAACAACAACAACAGCGACAAGATCAAATGCAACAACACCAATAATCTCAACAACAACCCCATCAACAACTCCAACCACAACAACAACATCGATAACAGTAGGAACAACCCCACAAGGAACCACAACAACAACAACAAGAGAAACAAGTTCTGAAGGGAACCTCGAGCATGTCAATACTTCGAATGCTGGATCGGGACAGAAACGAATCAAAGGTCCGCCAGTCGTTGGAACGATGTTTCTGACCAGAAAGTAGCATTTTACGAGTCCTCAGATTCCTCGGTTTCTACGACGATAATTGATGCTTTGAGAATGACGGATTGCATTTCAGACCAAGACAAGAGTCTTGCCAGATGGCAGCAATGCACGGCCATTCCGAAACCAACGGGTTCATGCAGAGGGACGGTGCACGCGTACTACTGGAGCGCTGCGGCGCGCAAATGTGTGTTGTTCGTGAGCGAAGGATGTGATATTGAGAACGGCTTCAACACCAACAAGGAATGCCATCAACAATGCGAACACGTGACGGATCAAGAAAACAACGTGACAACAGGTGTGCAAGTAGGTGTCCGGGCACAAAACATCAAACGATATCTACAGTTCCGGGTGCAATTCTAGGCTGAAAGTTGAAGTCGCGTGCACGCGCGTGCACGCGACTTCCTAGTGCTAAACATAGGGAGCGCACGCCAGCGCACGCGCAAAACCTCGCGTGCACGTGCGTGCACGCGAAGTTACTTCGACTTTTGCCTATACTTTGCACTGTTTCGCACGCGCGTGCACGCGACTTCAACTTTCAGCCTAGAATTGCACCCGGTACTGTAGTCTTTGATGAAATCTCCGTTACACCGTCGTCGTCACCATTTCAATGCTTGTCAGGGTAGAAATTTCACATTTCAGGCAAGAACAACCTGGAGCGATGCATGACGTTTCCAAAGACGGCGGGTGTGTGCAGAACGACATTTGTGGCCTACTATTGGAATTCAATGGCCAGGAAATGTATGCTGTTCGTGGGTGGAGGGTGCACGATCGAGACGGAGTTCGCCACAGTCGAAGAATGTCAACAAAAATGCAACACTGTAGATACGACCAGATACGAAGAAGCGAAGAAAGGCAAGTATACAGAACAAAACTCGAAAGCCGGGCAGCTGGGCCGGCAAGATACGTGTAACGGGGTACCAGGCACTTACTTTTAAAAACGGCACAACTAACAATTCCTGCCGTTGACCGTTTAGACAAACGCAGTTCACAGCTTTCAGTGCACGAATGCTGTCTCGAATGTGAATCGAAGGGCTATGATGCATGCGGCAGGTTGAACGTGGAAGCGGACAGGCCGTGCATGTGTGAAAGACCGGTGAATGAATGAATGGAGATGTGAACCGGTGACCAACTGTCGGTTCAAATGCTTTTCAAATGCAGACTGGACGGAATGGTTCTGATGCAGCGGCTTTTCAACCATTTATTGGAAATGTCATTGCCCATCCGATCTTGAATAAAGTAGGTGTTAGCACAGCATGTGCTGCAATAAGTGTAACAGAAACCAGCACACAACGCGGTGCCTGAAAGCTCGCTGTTGTCACGCGACTGTAACAAAAGACAGAAGCAATGACAGTAGATCCCAACAATCATTTCTGGGGGGAACCGTCCGCTGAATATTTCAATGCTCGAAAATTTCGAACCATTCGTCAAACTTTTGTAAGCTAAAAAGAACAAACGTCAAGCGGAATACATTAGCGCACATCAAAATATCCGCTCCCATTTTTTTCAGATCTGACGCTAGAAGTGTGCCTTGTCTGTTACATTTCCAAGTTATCCCGACCAAGATACAAAACACGATAATTACGTCAGCATGAAAGCATGGATTCGTGCGTTAAGTTGCGTTTTCAAAGGAGGTAGATTTCAGCAAAATGTGGTCTAAAATTGTTTTATGGGGAAAAATCATTCTGGATCAAAACGCACAAAAATGGTGCTTTTGCACAATTTGATAAGTTAAGTTCGCGACTTTCCGACTACCGGAGTTTTCCACTTAAAGCCCCCCCCCCCGAATAGAGCCCTCGGGGGCTCTAAGTGGAAAAATGTTCCACTTAAAGCACCCGGGGGCTCTAATTGGATTTATTTTTTTACGGGCCATTGATTTTACATCGAACAGTAAACTTGCCAAAATAGTTCAAACTAGTGTAAGAATGACCAAAATACCGCACTTTTCTGTTGTTTTACCAACGTTTTGCCACGTTTAGATGAAGATCCTCACAATCAGGTTGAAATATGGTATCAGAATGTCAAAATGCTGGCCTAAAGTGTCCCTACTGACAACGATGAAAACACCCAGTTTTCCGCTTAAAACCCCCGAGGGCTGTAAGTGGAAACGTTTCCACTTAAAGCCCCCGGGGGCTCTAATTGGATTTTTTCTTTCTGGTCGGAGGGTCCATTTTCCACCAATTTCCGCATAGAGCCCCCGGGGCTTTAAGTGGAAAACTCCGGTAGGTTTGTAAAATTTAGAAATTTTTTCCAAAATGTCCGGTATTTTTTCAGTGCCCGGAGAAATATCGGCGCATTATTTTGGCCCCTGGAAAAAAATAGCAAAATAAACATAGCGGCATTCTGTAGAATTAAAATAGCTGGGAAAGTTCTGCTCAAAATAACTTTGATCAAAACAACTCTGCACAAACTATAACTTTTTGGTGAACATATTCAAGATAGGCGATTTCCAGAAAACTCAAAGGATATCGGCAGCTTTGAAGGATTACGGTATAAAAGAAGACCGTGAAACTTCGATAATGAAATGCAGTCGGTGTTCCCATGAAAGAGTGGGCCGAACTCATCGGTATGCAAACAAAGTTCTCACGGCAACAAGCCCACGCTATGAAAGCGGCTTAACAATAGATCTCTGTGATGTACATGCGGTATAAATTCAGCGTGATTTCGAGGATTTCCTGTTGATTAAGATTATTTTGTCTATCCAATCACATCTGTTTCAGTATCGTGTTCGAAATTATCATGTCGCCTTATCCTTGTGCCCTCCCCATCGGTGCCACCCACGGACCGATGTACTCGGTTATGCTTTAACTCAAAACATCCAACCTTAACACACTCACTGTGTTAATCACTCGACTGTCACTCACTGAAAATCCTATATGTTTGATCAGCATTGAATCAACCTCAATCTTATCAAAGTTCGTGTTTCAAGTTCGCGACCAACTGCCAACTACACCACATTTTAGGAAAAAAACCGTTTTTTTTTCATCTGCAACTGAAATTGTCACAACCTTCAATTTAACGTTGTCTCTGTTGGATTCTCACAAGGTGGGTAACAATAGTTCAAAATACGTCAGCCAAACATCGCGCATCAAGAGATCCAACTCCCATTTTTAAGATCAAACACTTGCATTTTCAGCTTGCGCGAAAGTAAGTCACGTCAGCATGAAAGTCTGGGCTGTTGCGCTCACCTGCTGCTTGTGGACTGGGGCATCAACACAAACATCGGACGAAATTCAAGGTACCGCACAGATGAAACTGTGATCACATGACAGATAAGGTCTTAAGCTGAATTCTATTTGTTTTGTTGACGCTGTGGCCACACGAACGCCTAATTTTTCGTTGCAAAATTTTGAGCACAAAACGGAACAGAAATTTGTCCACGTACAAATTCGTTTTGAGAAATTAAAACCATCTGTCGCCTGCCGCCAACACCGAGAAGCAAAGGGCAATCAGGGTCATTCACGGTACGCTACCACTGGGACGATGAAAAGCAACTATGTCAGTCGTTTTGGCACGTTCCTGCCAACAAAGAAAACGACAACCACTTTGTGTCCGTTCGTCAGTGCCAATTGTTCTGCGGGCGTGTGATGGCTCGTGGTGAGTGATAATGATTGATAAGATTTCATGTCTGGAACGGCCGTTCACCGTGTTAGCAAAATAGCTGGTCTACTTAACGACGCACAACCCAAATACCGATTTCGTTGTGGTATAAATGATGTCATGGCGTCAGATTTATCGAAGCAGCTCGGAAATGAGCAAATCACTGCTTTAGTGGAAGTTTATTCCCAGAATAGTTTGATGACTCAATTTAATAGTTTCAGACAAAGGCAATGTGAAGCAGTGCACAACTCTTCCCGAAGCAGTAGGTCGTTGCCGAAAGATGGTGGCGGCACTGTTTTGGAACCCTGTGACTCAGAAATGCATGAGGTTCACGGCCGGAGGATGCAGAGTACGAAACGGGTTCTACACAATGGTAGAATGCCAGCAGTGCACCGGTGTGGAAGCGTCGGGCGACAGCCAAGCGAAAGAAGGTAGTTTATGGGAAATGCGTACCGACAAGGTGACCCAAAAAATGAAAATCTTTTTGAATCACGTTGGATCTCGGCAGTACACGACCTCTAAATGAAGTGGTTGTACCCTCCGGGCTATCCGAAAAGCACGAACGATGTACTATTTTGCAATGGGTGTGCGCTGAGTTGAGTCGAATCAGTGGCTGGGCCGGGCGATTAGACAAAGCAGGTTCGAGCAAAAACCTGCTTTGTTCACTCGCACGGCACAGAAGACCACCTTGAGCAAAAGAAAAAGAGCGTGGCCAAACGCTCAGGGGTCTTATTGTGTTCTATTGGCTTAGGCCTAGGGCTTATTTTAGTGTCAGGCTTATACTTAGGTCTGGGCCAACACAGGCTTAGCTTAATGTTTGCACTTTCGTTTACGCCAATCCGTTCTTAGGATTAGGCTTCTACCCGTTACTTTGCTCTGCTCTTTTTTCTCTTGCGCAAGGTGGTCTTGCTCAAACCGGCTTTGCACAATAGCCCGTCCGCCAATGAGCTACATGTACGTACTGGTGGAAGTTAAGCAACCAGCCAGCCCAACTTCTACTCGTGCAGTCACATGCTTTCCAGGCTGTCGGCTAGTGTTGGTGCGGATGTTTTTAGCGCACACCAACCAGTCAGTTTAAAGGGCTCGGGACACAACCGAAGGAAGGGCAGCAGAGCGCAGTGTTATACATCGTTCGAAAGCACTGTTACAGCATATGTCACCCACAAATGTTAAGCTCCTTAGAGATTCGCTATCTCTTGGTAGAACGACTTTTCGTTCCAGAGAAAAGTGAATTTTTTCACAACTTGAAACGACCGGTGCAGAAACCCCAAATAAGTTGAAAGTCAAGTAACACGAGGATAGGATTACAACAGCTTCTGGATAACTTATCATGGGAACTTCAGTCGCTCAAAGCATTGCTTCACTCGGTGAGGGTGCGAAATGTTCCAAAAATCGGCCACGTTTTTCGAAAACACAAGTTTGTCTCTAAATTTTGAGGCTGCGCTTTGTGTTGCAGAAATGAAAATGCAATAGAAAAATAGAGCATTTTCGAAAGTACCAGAAAATAAGGTTTTTAAATTTGGAAACACTTAGATAGCGGCGTGACAGGCCGAAAAAGACCTAAAAATTGCCACTAAACTGCATAGTTGCATTCATTGACGGAAATGTGATGTAAATAAGCCACGTATTGTATTGCATTGAAAACGAGAAAGTCAGATAAACGCACAGTCCAACAATCTAGACGAGTTTCAAGACTTCAACCCCCATGGTCCGGCTGCTGCAGCCACGCCAGCCTGGATAAGATATTTGGCTATAAGTCGTTACTGTTAAAGATTATTGCACATTTGATAACATCAAACGATGTAGCTTCAGCGTAGCTATCGAACGATATATAACATGCCCATACTACCTCTTACTATGGACAAGAAACGGTCAAAATTCCGAAATCGCACACGGTGACGTGACGGTTCATTCCAGAATCGTCAAAAAAGCAATTTTTTAACCACTGCCCTTAAGCGTAAGAATTTATTGGGGCTTGTTATATATCATTCGAAAGCTAATCCCGAGATACATTGTTTGGTGCTGTCACATTTACAATAGCTCTTAACAATAAGCATTTATAGCTGAATATCATATTCAGGTTAGTATGGCTGCCCCGAGAGATCTGTAGACCTTGGGTCTTCGGACCTTGATAGGTTGTTAAACCAGACGTTTCTCTCACTTTTTTGTTTCGAATCCGATACAATCTGTGGCCTTTATGTGTCACAATTCTGGCGATGAATGTAACCACCTAATTTGGCGGCAATTTAATGGATTTTTAGGCCTGTCACGGAGCCAGCCAAGAGTTAAAACATTTAAAAACCTTATTTTCTGGTACTTTCGACGATGCTCTATTTCCCCATTGTATTCTTATTTCCGCAGCGTAAAGCGTGGCCTCAAAATTTAGGGACAAACTTGTGTTCTCGAAAAATATGGCCGATTTTTGGAACGTTTCGCACCCTCACCGTGTGAAGCAATGCTTTGAGCGATTGAAGTTGTGATCGTAAGTTATTCAGAAGCTGTTGTAATCTTATCCACGTGTTACTTGACCTTCAACTCATTTGGGGTTTCTGCACCGGTCGTTCCAATTTGTGCAAAAATTCACTTTTTTCTGGAACGAAAAGTCGCTCTACCAAGAGATAGCAAATCTCCAAGGAGCTTAAAATTTGTGCGTGACATAGGCCGTCGGAATGCTTTCCAACGGCATGTAACAATATGTCCTGCTACCCTTCCTTCGGTTATGTCCCGAGCCCTTTAAGCAAAACGTATCCAGGGGTTCAAGATAGACTGTATGAGAAGAATTAGGGTACATCGCGATACAAACTGACAAACAGTTGGAAATGCCGGGTTCTAGTGCACGAATGTTGTGCGAAATGCGCCAAGGCATGTTCCTGGATGTCACCCGAACTAGCAATACCAGGTGGCAAACCGTGCTACTGCAGTAAATGGTCAGGAAAGTGAGACAGATCGAGTGATCAAGGGCGGACTTTACATATACATACATAGTATACGCGTTATTTTGTATTTTGTATACGACTCACAAGATTACGTGCGACATATAAAGCGGACGTTATTAGTGGCAGGACTTCATGCTTAATTTATGGTCCCGAGTGGTTGACTTGGTGCATATTTTGTCCGGTCATGCTGAATAAAGTGGGTGAACAATGCTCGGCCTTTCGGTATTGAAAATGAGCGAATATGTATGACGCGGGAGCTCGGAGCTTTTATTGGCCTTTTTACAGCAAACCACAAAGTCTCCATTTACTGTCCCGTTATGTATGAAGAAGACAACAACAACGATAGTGAAATCAGAACCACTTGGGACGGGAACGGTCTGGTGAATTCGCTGAAGATTTCATTAATTCTGGTCCCAGAAAGACGGACTGGATCAGGCGGATCAGCTTTTCAGCAGCAAATATTTTTCTTTACAAAAAGTTGCATACATGTGGGAGCATTGTCCAAAATTGGATATGAAGAGCGAAGACCAAGCGGAATACCGACATACAATTTCAAATTTCAATTGATACAGCTTTTCTCGGAACATTCACAGCAAAATAACTTGCCACCCAACTACTCGAGTTTATTAAGAATTTTGTGACTAACGGATCCCTCCTTGACAAAAACCCACTCTCGATTTCAGTTCTAAACAGAAGAAGCACACAAAAACACACCGTTTTGCAGATCCACAGCGCTGCACGGAGGACTCGGATCGTGCGCTGTTCATGTTGAGACGAACTATCAGAACGGAGTGGTGCAGAAATGCATGATGGTCAGGTTCAACCGAAACGAAAGGAAGATCTTGTACGAAACACGAGACGGATTCAACACCATTGACACCTACACTTATCTGGCATCCGACACCCGACAGCCCCCAAAGTCTATTGAGTATTGATGAACATAGGCCACACACAGAGAATAGAGCGCACTTGTTCTGCTTAGTCATACCGATGCCATACTTCTGGCCGTGGGATCGTTTAAGAATACGCCTATCCTTGTAAGAACATACCGAAAATCGACAGGAAATTTTCTGTTTGCTTCCCGCACGCAAGCTACAATTGAGAGCAATAAACCCATTGAAGCACGTTGGGACTAAGTTCGTCTCCAGTTTGCAGTTTCGTTAAACCATATACATACAAATCGGTGACCAAAGTGTCTTTGTCCCTGATGTGTGACATCAGGCGCAGTCAGCTAGCTCACCAAACTATGCCGTTGCACGATCTGTTGCGACCAGCTGGCTAGCAGATGTTACGTGGAGACCAAGGCGCACAAAAACATTTTGACAGATGCTTTTGCTGAACATCCAGTGAGATTTTCTACACCATCCCGGTTCGCTCATCACTCCAGTGAAAAGTTTATTGGGGAAATACCCAAACAACCGCAAATAAAGTGTCAGACGAAATTTAAAAAAAACGAAAAAAAACCAAGCACCTTGCAGACGAGACAGCGACTTTGCAGATTCAGGTATCGGATCGTGGAAAAATGGTCGCCGAACGCGAGTACCGCGTCGTCGGTGAGCGAAAACGGGAATTTGGACAGGTCCAACGATTGCAGTGTTTCGGTCAGGTGATTGGCTTGTGCGAAATGGGTGAGCGCTTCGATCAATTCGGCACCTGTAAAAATCACGAACACAAAAATTGTATCTTTAGCAACCACACAACTACCTCGTGTGCGTCTTTTGGGGTTGCGCAGCCATTTGGTGTATTCGCACAGACGATGACCTGGTGCACCGAGTGTCTGTTGAAACACGTGGTGATGGCAGATTTTTTGAAGTGAGCGAGAACTTACTGCTTACGCCCGGAGAAATTGGTTACGAATTGAGTAGTGGCTGAGTGCAGTAATGTTGGCCTGTTTCGCCCTGCTTTCGCGGATAGACCGAGACGCCAAGGCTCGTCAGTGCGAACGCTCTGGCAAATTTGCCGCCAAAAACTTGTAAATTTCGAAACATCCGTCCTTGGAAAGGTCAGGCAACCAATGTCGACAGAAGCGATACTACCCTGTCATCAAGCTTGGCATCATTTCATGTTTGTGGAGAATTCTCCTCTTTTTAAAAGACAATGTTGAAATAAACCCTCAGCGCAACCCACCACCGTAGAACAATGGATTCTCGCCGGTGCACACGATCGACAGATGACGGATTTGACGCGAATCAAGCTGCAAAAAACCAAAATAATGTTTCTTTTTCGAGAAATACGTCAATTCGAACAAAGCTTTACAGTTTTTAAAGCAAAATGTTTTGGCAGGAAAATTTGTTGCAAATCACATCATCTCGTTTCAGAATTAAATATGCCACTAAAAAAGTGAAATGTGATAAATAAAACAACATGCCCTGGCCAGCTGCTTCAAACATTCAACGCCCAGTAATCGATTTTCGATCTCGAACTGATTCAATCGAATCGTAACGTCGCGAAAATGTTGACCGAAACGGCGGATCAGGCCGATTTGGAAGCGATCACGGTCGAAACCGCGCTCGAAATCGAAAGTGACCGCGCGCCACAGCTGGGGACAGCGTAGACCCTGATGCAACCACCTAAAGTGGAGGTCGCCCTTTTCTGTGACTGACCCGCGCTTGTGAATAACGGACATATTGGGAATCCAATTCCACTTGCCTTGCAGGCTGAATATTTTTCGTGGTGATATAAAATGCCGCTAGTGTACGTGTGTCAACCTCAGACATATTCACCAACATAAACAGAATATCAGGAAAAACACACCTCTGACAGACCAAACTAGCATCCAACCGACATTCCAACGGCAAACTCTCGAATATGACTGTGATGCAGTGATCGGGCAAATTAGACAGATCGGTGTTCATCTTCTGATGTTAGAACGCGCCGTTGAAACTGGACAACACGAACAACACAGAGGAACAAATAAAGCGCATCAGATAGCCAGCCCCCAACTGGACAGGAAACGATAACCACAAACTCAAACCAGAAGCATATTTTCTTCGAAACTTCAATATTTTATGCATCATTTTGTATTGTGATATACCTGCACCAAGATTATGGAACTGAAATCGAAACAATCCACAACTGAAGTGAATAAGAACGCATTATCACAGATTCAGTCAATAAATATAAGCAGGTATTCAATGAAGGAGCAGCCGGATAGAACATCAGGCCTACACGAAGCCGGGCCGGTGATGTTTCAGCAAGAAGATATGAAACAAGAAAGACACCGATGAACCTTATGGGGTCGTATCAACCTTGAAGGCAGGCACAAAGGCAAAAACAGTTTTTCTTCCGGCCGTATCCTGCCATAAAAGCACTAATTTCGACCGATGAAAAAAGGTCGTTCCCCTGGATCAGATGAACAGTGGTTGAAATTAGTGCTCCGACTCGAACTTGATGTTCGAAATCCAAATATGGTCCAAACAAAATCCGCCTTCGTTAAGCACAACCACATTCATAGCAATTGCCCTCAAATTTTCACACCATATTTCACATGAGCACAATATCCTGCGCAAATAAACCAGTCATTCTAAATTCCTCCGCCGCCAACGACACGTAGAGTCTCTGTGGCGTTTGCCTTGATTCAGGCGACGGTCTCGGCACGCACCAACGCAGTGTGTACTCTTTGCGCACTGGTTGAGGTGGCGGTGGTTGTGTGTGCGCACTGGTTTTCTGTCGGTCCTGGTCTGAGCCCGGTGGAGTTGGAAAGAACACCGGACGCAGACACGCACCGAATGCGCTCGAACCGGCGCCGAAGATGGGCACTGCATTGTCGCTGGTCATCAGTTGACGGACGAAAGACTGGAAATAATATAAACCACTTGGCTTGGCGGTCGAGAAATGTTTTCAAGACAAAAGTCATTTCGCTAAAAAGGTCCAGGAAGTCAGTATTAAACCCAGGGACAGCATTTGTCTTGGTTCCGTAACTTATTTATAAATTATGGCTGGCTAGAGATTTTCTGAAACTTGCGAGTTCTTCGACCAGGGCAGATGTTTTTCCTAAATAGCGGGCGGGCTTACGAATCTGTTCCAGATCCGACTATTCATGTGTGGCAAAAGTGTAGCGCTATTTTAATTGAACAACTTAATATGTTTGACACAACTGTCTCATCCGAAAACCCAATTCGACAGATGTATTTTTCCACACAAAAAATCTAAATAGCTTGCTCACCTGCACATCAATCGCATCTACCACAGTGGCCGTGCTTTTGCCAGCAGCCTGCTGATTGGTTGTCGCCGTCTTTGTCAACCAATCAAATCGTGCGTGCAACGATCGATACTGACCGACGGCAGTCTCCACCCAATGAACGTGGTTGAGCAGATCCTGTGTGACAAACAAGGTTTTGAAACGAAATTAATTGCTGCGTATCCACTCTACACTGCCCTCCATCGGAGAATAGCAATACCGTCCACACACAGTTTTTCTTGTCAAACTTATCCACTTGCTACTCTTATGTATCACATTTTTCTCTTTCAAGTAAAAATTTGCAATTTCCGCGCGCAAGTTTGTGCAGTGAGCGTTTTGCGGCGTCTTTTAAGCACAAAAAAGGTCTTTAACTCGCGTGCGGCGCGCAACTTTTTTGGAGCAATCACAGTTTGTCCACACATCTTGCAGTTTGCAAAATGGATAAAATTTGGGGCGGAATCAGTCAACCTTGGTCACGGTCCGGCCTGGTGTTGCTTTGGTCACGTGATTTCTTGCATCAAGAATACTTTGAGATTTCACTTTTTTACTGATGGATGATACTAAGTTCGACCAGTTTTAAAGCCTTTTTTTCGTCTGATATATTCTTCAGATTATGTGTGTGCATTGTTCCGCTGCCTTTATCTAAACGTGACGAAACATTTGTTGCTTGGTCAGATTTTGACAGTGACGCCAGCGATGCTGATGCCTTCTACGATTGAGTGGATTATCGCGCGCAAAGGCCGAGAAATCACGACGTTGCACGTAACTGGTTCTTCTTTCTTTCAGACCGAAAATGCTTGCCAGTTGCCACCCGTCATTATGGCTCGTCCACGGTAAAAAATAAAACAATCAAAATCAAAATCTGTGCGAATATATTTTAAAAAAATCACAAAAATTAAATGAAAGAGAAAATCACAAAGACACCTACCCGATACTCATCAGCAGTGCTGTCGTGTCTGGACGCATGACGAAATTTGAGCGCCAATGACGTCAGTTTGTTACCGATCAGATCCATTACATCTTGCGCTGAAATGTATCAATTGAAACAATCACAAAAGTTAAAAAAAAACGAAAAAAAATTTGGCGAGAACCTTCGTCACACAATTGATGCAGCGCCGAATTGAACAGGCTCGGCAGCAGCAAGTGAACGAGCTCATCAACTCGTTGGTTCGACAGCCAATGCAGAATCTGGAAAAATTAATTTTTTAAGGGCTCCACCAGATAGACCCGAAACCCGGAACATAATTTTTTTCTATGTCCATGTTTCGGGTTTTGAAAAAAACCCGAAACCCGAAACACGCAAGCATGATAATCAAAAATGTTTCGACTGACTGTGTAAATTGTTCACGTCAGCTACAAGTGGCAAGACCGAAACATTTTCGATTATCATGCTTTGTGTTTCGGGTTTCGGGTTTTTTTTTTCAAAACCCGAAACATGGACATAGAAAAAAATTATGTTCCGGGTTTCGGGTCTATCTGGTGGAGCCCTAAGAAAAAAAAATGAAAACGAGGAAGAAATGCTTGTATTCCTCGTCAACTCTACATAGTCGCGAACTCAGCCGCAATGTCGATGTCATGTATACACAGTATTTCTCGCGCTAATTCGGCTGCTCGAGTTGATGATTAAGTCGACGACCAAACAATTAGCCAAAAAAAAACGCCGACCTGCTCAGCCAGCTTCGACTCATTGAACAATCGTTTCTGTTTGGTCACGGGCACGGGCTTGGCGTTGGCCCAAGTCTGATGCCACAAATTGGTCGCGTCCGCCATCCTGTTCGATAGGTGTCCCGATTGTGGGACCTTGTCCTCCAAGGATGCACCCTCTCCATCCTTCTGGTCAGCTGAAGGTTCGGCGATCCAATCGCGAGGCGAGTGCCAACGAACGAAATCCTCCAGACAACAGCCGGGATTGGCTGCCTGCGTTCGAAAATTGTGAAGATTGAAGCGTTCTTTCGTGAAACGTTCCTTTTATAAAAATTGGCGATTGAATCCAATTTGTTACGTAAATTCGTGAACAAAGGACATGTTTTTGTAAATGCACCGAAGTTCGAGATTTCAACCCCATGTGAAAGTTGTTTATCAGCAGTTCCGAAAACCTCGACGTCGATAATACGGTGAATTCAAAAGTCGCACAGCCAACGCAAATACTATCCGACCAACCTTGTTTCGTAACGTAATACCTGGCTGAATTAGTAATTTACAAAAAAATTAACAAAAACCTACAAAACATTTTCGAGTTTCGCGCCAACCTTGAACGCCTGCATGTCACTGAGCAGTGATTCCGCGTGCAGCCGCGAGCTGGCGTTGGCGTCGTGCGCAGCAAAAGTGTCAACAAGTTGCACAAAATCGTCCAGCATGTCTTCCGTCATCGGACCCGCCTCCTGATCAATATAACCAGTCGGATTTCAGTTGGACAGAATGTTTCAACGCGTTTTTTTGCCCTAATTCTGTTTGGAAATCCGTGTTGGTTTTTGTGAATTCATCATAAATAGTCCCATTCATAATAATAAGAACGTATCGAAGCATGTGAGCACGAAACAGACAGTTACTGTACATGCAGTGTACTGAAACATCTGCCAACCGTGCTGCCTGCCTGGATGCTAAACGACAACAAAGGCCAATGAGGAATTATCTTTATGATTCACTGACATCTGGCCCAGCGCTCACTGATACATCACATTATCAAAAAGTGAAGAATTGAAGATCCAAAATGAAGTGTAGTGAATCTAAGGGCGCGGCCAGGTAGATGCGGACTGCGGACATTGAAAAAAAACTATGTCCAATGTCCGCAGTCCGCAGTCCGCATCTACCTGGCCGCACTTGCGGACTGCGGACTGCGGACCATGAAAAAAATCTTTGTCACTTTTTCGCAGTCCGCAGTCCGCCTCAACCGGGGCGCACTTGCGGACTGCGGACTGCGGACATTGAAAAAAACTATGTCCAATGTCCGCAGTCCGCAGTCCGCATCTACCTGGCCGCACTTGCGGACTGCGGACTGCGGACATTGAAAAAAAACTATGTCCAATGTCCGCAGTCCGCAGTCCGCATCTACCTGGCCGCACTTGCAGACTGCGGACTGCGGACATTGAAAAAAACTATGTCCAATGTCCGCAGTCCGCAGTCCGCATCTACCTGGCCGCACTTGCGGACTGCGGACTGCGGACATTGAAAAAAACTATGTCCAATGTCCGCAGTCCGCAGTCCGCATCTACCTGGCCGCACTTGCGGACTGCGGACTGCGGACATTGAAAAAAACTATGTACAATGTCCGCAGTACGGAGTACGCATCTACCTGGCCGCACTTGCGGACTGCGGACTGCGGACATTGAAAAAAAACTATGTCCAATGTCCGCAGTCCGCAGTCCGCATCTACCTGGCCGCACTTGCGGACTGCGGTTTGCGGACAATCGAAACATTTTTTGATTGTGTTTGCTAGTGCGATATACAACTACAGGGTTGTGAATATAGTGTAGCGTGGAATCCTGCCCTGTTGCCTGCCATTCAATACCATGAAACATTCTAACGTGAGTGTCCTTATTCTGTGTTTGCTGTGTGTGATACGTGGCAGTCGTCAGTTGCGCGTGTGTTGGCAATTGATTATTGTGAGTTGGCAGATATTACATGGATGTTTCAGGCAACAGCAGAAGACAACACAGTATTATGCACGGTGTTGAAGTTTGCATATTTACAACCCTGTAGTTGTATATCGCACTAGCAAACACAATCAAAAAATGTTTCGATTGTCCGCAAACCGCAGTCCGCAAGTGCGGCCAGGTAGATGCGGACTGCGGACTGCGGACATTGGACATAGTTTTTTTTCAATGTCCGCAGTCCGCAGTCCGCAAGTGCGGCCAGGTAGATGCGGACTGCGGACTGCGGACATTGGACATAGTTTTTTTCAATGTCCGCAGTCCGCAGTCTGCATCTACCTGGCCGCGCCCTAAGGTAGAAACGCCGTAATCAGCGGTGGTGGCGGTCGAAAGAGAAATTTTATTTCTCCAGGGCCAATAGGGTACTTAGTTTTCGATTGAAAACGGCTTCAAAACATCTGAATGAATTGTAACAGTAAGCTACAATTGTGGCGGTTTCACAACCCCTGATTCGATTCACAGCCTTTTCTTCTAACTTCCTAAGGGGGGATACTTCAGAAAATATAAACTGACCATACCTCCGCATTCTATGAAATGTCGTTGCCCTCCAGTCCAGACAACTCACCGTTGCCAGACACACGGACCAACAATCAACGAGTTGCACAAAATCCAACAATCATAGCCCCAACCAACCAACATACCTGAGTGACCGGCACGTACATAATCCGATCAGGATTCTGCAACAGCTTCAGTTCATTCTCGACAGGGCGGAGTCGGCCAACGGGTTCCAGTCTGGAACCGGAAGCTGGTTCGGGTTCGGCATCCGGCTTCAGACCAGGACTGAGACCATCCGCAGTGTTATCCACACAATCGAAAAATGCTTCAGCATCGCTTGCGTCACTGTCCGAATCTGGCAACGGAACAAAAAATGTTTCGTCACATTCGTAAAAGAAGCTGGCTAAATGACGCACAGTGGTATTCTCGGAATTCTTGGAACCGGTTGTTGTTGGTTCTTTAGAAAACAACAAAAAACAAAAATTTCGAAAAAATACAAAGTTTTTATTGTGCAATAGTTTGAGACAAAATTTGGGCACTAGATCAGTTGGTGCTCCACTTTGTGTAATTCTCGTTTGGTCATGTCCTCCTGGCTGGCAGCCTATGCCTAACCCTGAATGAAACTAACTCCAACTACAAGAATGACATGGAATTGCGACATTGTTTGACAAACAAATCCATTCCTAAAGTTTTTTTAGTTTTATCAACTTTTCAGATTTTTTCTCTGCTTTTTTTCCTAGGAATTTTTTCGGCAGTTTTGACAGCACCTGGCGACCAATGCACAGAGTACCATTGAAGTGGAATTAAGTTAAAAGTGAAATAGAACTTGAAATTAAGTTCGACCTTGAGATCTCACAAATTTCCGGATTGCCTAATACCCAAACGCTATGTAGCCGACACCCAAACACCATGACAGACCAAACTCCCGTGGTGATGCTACATTCGTGTAATGGGAAAGCAATACAAAAATGAACAATAATAAAACAAGCAAAAACAGGCAAATTACCCAACCCAACTCACCAGACATGGTTTTCGAGAGATCGGCGTTTTGCACCTGCTGCTGTGGCCTGAGCAATTCGTTCCGCTTTCGTTTCGCCACCACACAACATTGAAACATCACCAACTTCTGATGCAGCAAACACGCGCCGTGGTCAGGTGTCGAAGTGGTGGGAATTCTGGATGAAACTATTTCGTTGGGTGTAGAATAACACCGAGAAAGATCATTGAAATGATGAGCTACAGGAGATCTCCACGTAAACCTCTGGGCCGTAAACAGAAGGCTGGCCGTCTATTTTTTTCACTAAAGTAGGTTGGATGGCTTTCTATTACAGGGGGTTTCTATCATTGTCGGGGTGGGTATTGGTCGCACAATGACTTTATAAGAACTGGTCAAATTTTTTTCCTGAATCGTAAAGAGGGAAAGTGACGGGGCAATGACGTTGCGTTGCGTGATCGCACACAAAGCATGTAGTAAAGAGAATGTTTCAGGCCTGCGGCAACGTGGTTGATCTGCTAGATTATTTTCAGCTGAAAATGTTTTGTGAGAATCACAAATAGCACAGTGGTTAAGAGTGACTGAACATGAAAATCAGGATTGATTTGATGAATTCTTATATAGTCATTGTGCGACCAATATTATAGCCCGTTCAGCAACACTGCTTTTGTGAAATATTCGAAACATTTCCAAAACTGTTAGTGTTGGTAACGCGGCGTTTTTTCGAAGGGTGTCCACACATGTTTTTACATATGCTTTTACATTTATATGTTTATATACAGAGAAACAAATGCCATCAACTTCGACCAGCACAAATTCCAGCGTTCTCCACATTGGCAGCGTCTCCTCTGGTCAGATTTTTTGACATTAGCAATTTGACATTTTTTTGAAATTCCAAATGCACCCCCAACTCAAGAGAAGTCGCTTCACGGATCCGATTCGACCACTAGGTACGTTTCTACAAAAAAAAGAAAAAAAGCATCAACCAACCCCGGAATTAGCTCCTCGTTCAACCAGTAGCCCCTCAAATTCTCAATGAAACATCTCCAAAGATACACAGCGCCAGTGAGACCCTGTGGACTGCTCAGGAGCGTGCAGATGCACACAGCGAGACGCGTACACACACTTGACAGTGGGGCGCTCTTGGCGTCGCGCAGGTGACGCTGGAAAATTGTTGGTGAAAATATTTTCTCGGTAATTTTTCTGGAAAATCTATTGGCCAGTAGGTATCAAAAAAACCGGTGACCTAGCCTTGGTCACGCGACTCTTTGCAGGAAATCTCGAAAAATCCTTGATGAAAAAAAATCACGCGGGAAAGGAAAGGCCGGGGCACCGTACTTGACGGCAGGCTATATTTGATTGAAATATATAAAATTTCGCAATCCAACACAACACCAACCATTACGACTTGTACCGTATCCCCACTCTCTTCGCCCAACGCACTTGAACGTCGTCGATTGGCTGCAACCTTTTTCGGCGACCAATCAGCGTGCGACGCGACGTCCATCACATGATCGCCATCCGGGTCGAAAATTATGCTCAACCATTTCTGAAAGAAAAAACGACAATTTTCAAAATTTCATACACCACATTTGTTCAAAGTCGAGTATTTCAACTGGACTAAAGCCTTTCACCAGTCTGCATATCTGCTGGATAACAAACGTTTATATTGTAACTACTATCAGCAGAGTACATGCATTCACAAAACTCTTATCTCCATTGTGCAGTCAAACTTCTATGATACCAGGCCACTCAAAATAGAGAAGACTGTACACAGGACACGAAATATCGCGTTTCGGTCGATTCAGCTGGTGATAGATTAGCCAGGCAACTTCCAAATTTTGCAATATCCTCCCCCACCACGCACTTTCAAACTCTGTTCGTCCAAAGGGGCCGGCGTCCGACCGCCGTGCTGCTGCGACCAATCAACGGCGCGCTGCGCCACGTCACTCAACGGTGATTGGTCGGTGAGTCGGTGCAATGAGGCGGCCGACGGATTGGTTGAGCCGGCGCCAATTGACGTAGTGCCCAAAATGTCGGCCATGCCACTGCGACAACGAGTGGCGTTGACAAACGTGCACAGCGAATCGTCTGCAACGAATAATGTTCGGGGCAGTTTTTGTCATTTTGTTCGAGAATACAAGTGTTGTTGCGCAGAACGGCAGAGATCAGTAACAAAACTTCAATCCAGAAATCGGGGGAAGATTATTGAAATCGGATAGTTTGGCCTCTCGAGCGTTTAATGAAATGGCAACACATGGAGAAAGTGCATATAAACACTGCAAAGTTTCGAAGCCATCAGTTTTTTAGTTCATGACTTTCTTTGTCATAAATCCGCCTCCAGCGACGGACCGTTTCGGCGAATTTTCTTGTGACCAATCGATAAAACATTTCTTGCGCAGGTCATTGGCCGAATTAAATGTATTATACTGTAATTTAGCGCCGCATTTTGACAGAGAAGCGATTGAACAACTGGTATGATTCGGAATTCCGGCAAAAAACACGCACACACCATTTTTACCGGTCAATCAAACGGTACCGTCGTTACGGTACATGGCAGTTGACAATGCCAAAACCAAGTTCATAATCAGCCAACGTTATTATCTATATATTATAGAGTTGGTGCCGACGCAATAAACTAACTAACATAATGAGCCAACAACTTACGCATCAGGCACTGCAGTCCCCTTTGGAACGTAACAGCGATGGCCCAATACGGCGCCCCGACCGGGTCCAGATCCGTGTAGTCATCGTTCTCAACAATCATGTCTTCGTTCACATTCGGCCACGTGGCAAGTAGTAGGAAACAGCTGAAACGGAAAATTTAACCAAATTTGGTGGTGGTCGATCAATATTTTCGACCGGCGCTAACGTTTTTCCTTTCTCGGCCATGACCAACTTATTTAGGCTGGATGAAATACGTGACATCAGTAAATCTCGAAATATTCTGACAACGAACCGGCACGTTGGGAAGGCGATACTGGACCGATAAAAAAAGTTTGATATTACCAATATGTTTTATAATTTGTGATAATTCGTGGGCATCACAAATGCAGATTTTGTCCAACGCGCCACCAGATTCCCACGACATAAGTCAAGTCCGTAAACTCCACACCCGGTCTTGTAATTATGCTTCTTTCACTTAATCTTCTTATTTATGTATTATTGAGCAATAAACTAACTAACAAGGTGACTTTGCAGATGCGAGAGAGTGGTCTCACTTTGCCGACCCGGTAATGTCGAAAAGCGGCCACTTATAGTAATGTCGTCAAATCAAGTCGTCACATTTTGTCGTCAAATCAAGTCGTCACATTTTGTCGTCAAATCAAGTCGTCACATTTTGTCGTCAAATCACATGTATTATTTTCGCTCTCATTTGGGGCTCATGTATTATTGCTTGTTCGACGACTTTGGGTGATATTTTCGAAACGGTGTAAAGGTCAGTTGGGTGTAAAGGTCGGTGGAAAGCTCGGTTGACAGCTCAGTGTGATAGACCTCGGTGTAAACTTGAAACATTCCACGTTAATAACAGGCAATGTTTCACGTTACACCGAGCTACGCCGACCTTTACCCCCAACTGACCTTTACACCTTTTCGAAAATTCCACCCTTTACTTGATTTGACGAGAAAACCAGCCCAAGCGGAGCGCACACAACGTGAACATGAGTGTACATCGTCGTTGGGCATGGCAGGTTGAGAGCAGTGTTTGGCCTGTGCTCTCCTGGGTTCAACGGCGAGTAAATGTCAGAGCCGCCGGCTGACCCAGTCCTCCATCCCTGAGAAGGGTAGGAAAATGGGGAGCAGCCTCAATCGGCTTCGGGGTCAAGGTATAAGTCACCTTGATATCGTGCCCATTTAGTGGCGCGTTAGACAGAACACGTGCTGGCAGTATTACCAAAATCACCACGATTTTAAAAAAAATTTTAGACGACATTGCAGCGAGCTGCCTGCATTTCAGCACAACATACCTGATCGGATCCTGACAAATCCCGAACGTCAGAGTTCGGCCACCATCCATTCGTGACGCCAGAATCCCAGCCAGATCCTGGAAAAAAGGGTCAACAAAGTGTTCTTGCAAAAGTGGAGCACGGTGGATCAAAACGGATTATACACGGTTGCGTTTTTTTTACAAAAAACATAAAAACGTTTTTTTGTCCTGAGAAATCAACGTTTTTTTTCGGCTCGCAAGCATAATCCAACCTGATTATCAGGGTGGTCGGGGTCCAACGCCGACAGGGCCGACTGATCGAAAGTGAAATCCGAATGCAGGTCCTGGTCTGAGCCGGACACGGCAGCTGCCAGCTGGTCGCGCATCGAGTATGTCAACCGGACTGAGACCTTGACCGGTGCGGTGTCGATAGATGATTTGGGACAGGCCTGTATGTACTGTAATAATTAGTTTGGCTGGAATGATAAAGGTCTGTTGTGGTCCCGGGATTTTTTTATCGCAGGACATACCTGCCCACATGATGTTGGACTGCCAAATTATTTTCGGGTATTATTACTATTAAAATTATTTTTTGTGTATTCGGAAATTTCGCATAATCACTCAGGCTCACAACGTACCAGCGCAAACTATGTACTGAGACTACTGATAAACAACAAGGTTAAAAAAACTGTGCAGACACATGATCAAAAATTTGATTGAATCCGGGACCGAGGTTGATTTCTCACCACGGCTCAAAATGTCGACATCATCATATCACGACTAATTATTTAATTATTATATAATAATAATAATATATAATATAATAATTATTTAAATCGGCAACTCAAGCAGCCCTGAATGAACGCGTGAACTACGTGTGTGGCATTAGGCCCCTGAGTTGCCGACGAGCGTGCGCGATGTGCGTTAACCACATGAATATAAGGGCGAACTTAGGTTGAATCCGGAACTCGGAAATGATTTGTACGCAAAAATACAAAACATTTCTGGGCACCGGAAATATTTCCGGAAAACGCAAGAACTTACATGCAAAAATAATGCGTTTTCCGGAAATATTTCCGGATTCCGATTTCTGGATTCAACCTAAGCCCACCCTAAGCCCAAATCATATACCAATCGGTGCTTTTCTGTGCTGATAGTATATTGGATACCCAGGTGAAATCAACACAACAAGAGAGGGAGAGAGAAAACAACAAGAACGCACCAAGAAAAAACACCAACCACTTTCTGCCGAAACATATCCAGAATGCCGCTAAGTGTCCTCAGTTTGGGAGGCGGTTTCTTGATATGCACCGTGTGCATGTCGGCACGAACATTACGATTGAGGCACACTCCGATGAACATACGTCTGCGTGAATCGTGCTGTTGAACAAACGCCGGCAGATGGCTGCAAATAATAAGAACCATAATATCAAACCCGGTGATCGGATCAGTGGTGTAGTTGGGGGGTCGGCCGGGGGGGTTACCACCTTGTATGGGATATGGGAAATCGGGCGGGGCAAGGGAAATTTTTCACCTTTGGAACAAGCGCCCCTAAGAAATGACTTTTTGACCTCTAGAAGTACCAAAATTGATCATTTGTCACTTAAAAATGTCAAAAATCGCTTGCGGCCGCAAGAAAACCCTGTTTTGAGCACTCTAAGACAAATTTTCGGCACTTTAAAAGATTGTTTGGTATCATTTTTTCAGGAACCCCCTCGGGTATGGGAAATTTTTGGATGTTTGGAGAACCCCGTCCCCAATATGGGAAATTTTTGATTTTTGGGGGTTGTATGGAGAATATATGTGAATGTCTGCGTGTCGAGCCGTATTGCACGCGCTCCTATGCTGTTGAAACCCAGTTTGGTTTGCGTGTATGACATTTCCACCCAGCTCTCAACTCAACTTTCCACTGACTTGCAGACATTTTTTTCTGATGAACAGAACCATCGTCTAACAAAGACAGAAGAGAAAGTGCCTGCGTCGATCAGAAACTGACATATGGATGAAAGCTGGGATGTGATTAATTATTGAGAAAATCCTTTGTGGGAAAGTCAAAAACTTAAAACAGTATATTGGCATGAGAGAAAAGTGACAAAGTTGGTGGTTCTTTGAAAGATCAGGGAACTTACAGTATTTTAATTACGTTTTTTTCGTTTTCTTTGATGGCGTATATTCGGACCGCATAAACCTATTTCCAATCAACTATATATCGTCCAGTCCAGTCAAAACATTTCGCTCTCCATCAGTCGAAAATAGCTCACAAAATAATGCACAAATAAAGCAAACTGCGCGAACACGAGCCCAATTTCGGAGCTTGTGTGCTTGCAAAACGAACAGAAAGAGAAAATCCTCATGCACCACGTTGTGTTCCACAACGTGTAACATTTCCCAAATCAGCAGCCATGTATGAATGTTTCACTAATCTGCCACCTCGGAACTCGGGCGCGTGTTAGCGCAGTGTTACTATATCCAATGATATTTATCCTGACAAAAAAACGAATAAAACTTTCACCCTTACCAGTCAGTATTGCCGAGTGCCACATTCACGGCCGATAACGACATCAGCCACTGCGTCTCCTGGTACAAAACGTCGGTTGCGGTCACCGGTGTGAGACACAGGAATTCTGCAACACAATTTTTGCTGCAACACAATTTTTGGTGTAATGATTGCAATTTCGTGCCGTATGTATCAGCATAGCGCACTAGCTCGGCTGAAATGTTTTGGTATCATTGGTCTTTGTACTTGATACGCGAACACATGACGCACCGAAATCAAAAATGCCACAAAAAACTGCAAAAATAAATCAATAAAGCAAACCAGTGACGCCAAAATATCGACAAATCTCATTGGGCAGTTTGCCCTGACCGACAATTCCCGTGGATATGATCGATGCATGGTGAAAATCGAGTATCGAATTCAAACAATCAATCAGAGCCTGCGGCAAGTGCGACAGATGCGGGTTTGCAGTCGGTTTGGAAGCAGACTGGGCGGAAGCATCGAGCTGAAAACAACGCGTTTTTTTCAGCTTAGTTAGGCGGTCTAGAATTAATACCCTATTTGCGGACCTTCAACCTGTCGTTATGACACAGCGAGCAGCTCTATACATTAAAAAAATCCATCCCACGATAATATCACTGCAAAGAAAGCGGACTGTAACAAATAAAAAAATAAATAAAAAAACAAACTTTATTTCGCTCCGGCGGCGGCGGCACGAGTTTCCAATGCGACAGCGACAAACTGAGCGCGTTGTAGGTGAGTGTTTCGGACTGATGTTGCCATTGCCACGACTGCAGATCGAGGTTGGACTGAAAAATTAAAAAAAAAACACAGGCGGAGGAAGCTGAGCGACACACTGCAGTGATTTGTCGTCAACAAAACAACAACATCAGCGAACATCGTCGGAACTCGTTTTCAATCGGACTGACCAGTAAGAGATCATCATTGTGAATGCACCAGATCGTCACATGCAGTGGTGTCGTTCGGGTGGGGGGTGGGTTACCCCCAGTATCCGGTGTTCTGACTTTTTGATTTCCCAACGACACCACTGGTCACATGGCACCAGAACTGAATGATCACCAAAAACACAGCAGAATCGAGAAGCTTCACACTTCGCTCACAACTGCATTGCGACGGCCAGTAGGGTTAGAGGTCGGGGGGTACCCGACCGATACCCGAGATCTGATAAAAAAAAGCCGACACCCGACGCCAGTGTAGTTCCTGGTCCGGAGGGGGAGATAGCGAACGCCCGTTTTTTTTCGGAGGGGGAGATAGTGTACCCCTGAGGGGGGGAGGGAAGGGAGGAAGACCCAAATTTCGGCAAAAGTCACTTTTTGAGGTGGAAAATTTCGTCTATTTTTGGAAAAATTCTTCATAAAAAGGGTATCTTGGCGACTTTTGAGAACATTGACATAAAAATGGCCATTTTAGGCAAAAAAATTGGAGGGGGGAGATAGTGTACCCGGAGGGGGAGATAGCGGGATAGTGTACCACCTGAGGGAGAGATAGCGTACCCGAGGGGGGCGGACACCCTCCCCCAGGAACAACACTGCCCGACGCGATAGTCTGCGAGTCTCACGTTCACACAAAAAATACCCAACATCCCATTATTATACCTTCGGCAGTTGCACCCGATCCCGTGCACTGGTATCGCTCGCAACCAGTTGCCATTCGTGAATTAGGGTCTCCAATCGAACGACCAGCTTCTCCCACTCAGACACAACCGTGAAATCGGAGATTTCGAATATCTCTTCCCGTATATCCGTGTTTTGCGCCATTTTTTTTACCAAACTTTCTGGAAATAACGGCAGATTTTACAATAAAACGGCTAATCAAACACGAAGTGACAAACATCCACCGAAGTGCAGGTCATGCTCACTGGGTGCACCGGTATGGAACCAGTGAGCATATTGGTGGGTGACTGATGTTTCACAGAAAGATGAACAAGAATTGCCGTGATCACGTTTTTGAACAATTCATATTTGACAGCGGTGCCTCTTGACACCTGCTTGTAAAACAAGCCATTCAAAAAAAAAACTGCGACTCTATAAAATACACCAAACTAATCTTGGTACTGGTGATGACTGACACACCAACTTTCTGCAAAAATAACCAATTATGATTCAGTTTTGCTCATGAATTTTATCCAGAGATACACACACACACGCAGACGGAGAAGGTAAACTCAGAAGACACTTTTCGCTAAAACAATTTCATTCCTCAGGCGATCGCAAATTTTTTTTCACTTTTCCTCACAAGAAGAGAGTACACGGTACATAATGTTTTGCCAGAACGCAAAAACAAACAAAAAATGTGGCATTATGTTACATTGCTTCAAGTAATAATAACACTGTACACGCGCACAATTGTAATCTTTCACGGACCAATATAGGCTAGGTATTAATTTCACCTTCTTATCGCTTCAACCAGGTCTTGACTCTAGAAAACCGCACTGAATACATGCCGCATCGGAAAAGGGGTAACAATGATAAACCGAGAAAACAAGCATGTGGCATAAATCGAGAAAAAAGAGAAATAAAAATTGCGGGGTGCCGGAAAGTGTGGGAAAACGGTAGATACCAATATTTTCATTGAAAAGTTACTACACCAAGCAATATTAAGCACAAAAAACCATTCTTCTTCAAAAAAGCAGCACTTTTTTAGACGCCAGAGACCAAATTCCAGAGGACCACGATTCATTAAGTGTGAGAGCTCGGACAAAATTATGCACTTTTTCATTTTTACATAATAGCACATTTTAAGGGTACACAGTAAAAATTCCGGACCTTTACAAATCCTGAGAAAATAGTGGCAGAGAAAGTTAGTTCCGAAGAAGCAGCACACAGAAAGAAAATTGGGATGGGTTCGGTCATTAAAAAACGACCAAGTTTTTGTCCTGCGACGAAACCTAAAATAGAACAAAAAGCACATACAAAAGATTTAGACCGCGCTTGCAAACAAAGTTAAGGCCCTTTAACGAAGTACATACGCCCTTTTCAGGTAAGTAATAATAATACTTTATGTAATAATTCGAGAACCGTTTTTTGATACGAAGCCCTATGCGAACGTAAAATTACAGCGATAACATAATCTAAGTGTGCCAAATCAGAAAATATATCATCCACCAAAAAACTTAACAAAATACACACACACACTGCAAACAATCTAAATAGGCAGGACAGTAGGTAAGGGAAACAATAGGTATTGATACTTTTTGTGGCCAATGGAGTAAATTACCGTAACCCAGCGAACGGTAAAAAAATTATTTCACTGCCTCTGGGTCTGGGATACTGTATTCACCCAACTGACCAGGGCAAAAACAATGTGCGGCAATATTATCTGATGTTTCATGCCGACTATATAATAGTCATTATACGGCGGTTGACTGAGCGGTCGTGGTGGCTGTACGATGTCTCTTCAGGTGCGATAAGTCCAGCTGCACTTTCGGTCGGTTCTCGCGTGGCTGCGTTTCCATGATGAATCTGCAAAATCGGGATAAACTTTCAATAAACCTAAGATAAAATCTCAAGGATGCAGTGAACGAAATGGCTGAGTGGAAAGTTGGGTGGAACGGAACGGTTGCGGCGGCAATGGGTGTTACGGCAACCTATTTTGGCTGGAGTGTGCCGCGTTTCCAAGGTTTTTGCACTTTCATAATCAACGCTAGAGTATCCAACCAACTCTCATCTGAAGTTTCCACTCAGTCGTTGCACAGTTCATATTATTATGTGATCAAGAAACTTTTTTTCACAGAATTGTAGCTTCCACTCATACGTATTATTCAAAATACCATGAGTTCAGATGGCTATATAGACGGTTTTCAGTTTACCAGCTAGCGGGATAGTTCAATTTTTGGGTTATTGTTCTGGGCACAGCAGATTTTGAGATTTGCCGTGCAATACGTGGTAGAAAAATTGTTTTAACTAAGACCCCAGAAAACAGGCATATGCATATTATAAATTAAATAAGATTGTGTTAGCAAGACAGCTGCGGGATCACTTTATTTCTGCACCGGTCTGTTTTTTTGCTAAATTCACAAGCAGCTGGAGGACGCGAAATGTTTTGTCCGTTCCACTAAAAAGCGTTTTGTTGACGGCGCTCTGGTGCGCCACGATTATAAGAGTGATATCTCAAACATCACAAAGACAAAAAAATCAAAAAAAAACAGAAATAAAAATTTGACAAAAAAACAACACCAACTGTTTGAACATTTCCACGTCTCTATCATCATCGTCTAATTCATCCAGCCGCTCGACACGCGGACGAAACACATCGACATCAATTGACATCGCTGGAGATGCGAGCTGGAATACATGGACAACTAACGGAATGAATGAACGTTCATATTAAGAGCCGGCTTACGTTGAATCCGGAATGCGGAAATATTTCCGGAAAAAGCAAAATCCGGAAATATTTCCGGAAAACGCATCATTTTCTGCACGTAAGTTCACGACATGTCTGGCTGTCACTCTCAAGAAAAGCCGGCATCCCGAGCGTACGCCGAAGCATACGTCCAAGCCCGAGCCCAATCCTGAACCCAAGATAGTTGAACCAGGTCAACACACGAGCCATGATCTCCGGCACATACCACGTAGTGATTTGCGAACAGTTGCGAAACGCAGCCGGGTACCAAGGTTGCCAGCCACTGCCACTCAGCAAAAGTTGTTCACACGTCGGCTCCGGTCAAAGTCACAGTTGACGTTTTTGCAAGCCGACAAATGTTAGTTTGCATTGCATTTGATTTGTATTTTTTTCAATCCAACGCGGTACAAAAAATACATACGTGAGAAAATTGCTTTTCCCCAGGGTGGCACGAGCTGGCTGCGGGTGATAATGTTTCACGACAGCTACTTAGTATAGCAGAAACTCACGGGCAATGTCAAACAGCGAAATTCACCAAAAGCAAATCAACAAAAATGAAAAAAAACCAAAATTCACCTCTTGCGCAATGTCGCCGTTGTTGTTATTCTCCTCCACTTCGCCTTCCTGATTCTCCTTATTTTGCGCCATTCTCTCCGTTTCCTGACTTTTCTGACGTTGCTTCTCCTGAAATGGATCGCGCATAATTTAGAACTACAAACACCAAGCACAGAAATCACACGGCCCATCACCTTTTGTTTGAAGGACCATTTTTGAAAAGTTGAAGTCAACATGAAAATCTCGAGCAGACACACACACACAAACCCATATCAACATCACTCGAAAAGGCATATTGTGGCGTTTCTTGTCGGTGGTGAGTGATACACTCGAATTTTTTTAAGAATCCTTTGCACACAAAACTACGACGTTCGTTGGTTCGCTGCCATTTGTGTCCAGTGGATTGGCATGGACTTGGCTTGGGCATAGGCTAATTCTGGCTGAGCTGTGTTTTGTGATGGAGTTGGCGAACTAATTTCGACCAGCTTAAACGTCGTTCATTTAGTGAAAGCGAGCATGTTTTACGCTGGTCAAACAAATTGCGCCAACTCGATCACACACAGTACAGCGCAACCAGAATTTACCTGTGCCCAAGCCAGCCAAGTCCATGCCAATGCACTTGCCTTCAAAGTTGATACGGCCCAACATATAATGCATCCACCATCCCCCATACCCACCCACCTGCTGTTGTTGTTGTTCCAACTTCTTCTGTCTCTGCCGTTGGCGCTTGGCGGCCTTCGAGCTGTTCGTATTATTATTGCTGCTACTTCGGGTCGACTTGGATTCGCCCTTCGCCTCCTTGCCCTCGATGAAGGCCAACAATTCATCGACCGGTCGGAAGCCCTGATGACCCGCAATACGCTCCGCAGATTGATCGCCACCTGACACAGCGAGATTGAAAGTTTTATTTTTTGGCTAAAAAAATTCTGGTGAAATTTTATGGTTGTAATTCTCTTATTCTTTCATTATTTTACTTATCGACATTGTAAGCGAGGCAACACGTACCAAATCTTGCAACCACATTTGTCAGCAAGATGAAACATTTCTGAGAATTTTCCCGTGGTCAAAAATTACTCCTCTCACCTGAGCCCTGCTGTTCCGCTTGCACTTCTTTCTCGGGAGCCGTTTCTTCGCCCTGAATCGTGAGAGAGAACGTTTATATCTAGTTTGGTGATTTATGTACAATGAGTCATTTCATTCAAATTTGAAATTCCTTTCAGGTACATAATAATTGTGCGCAGACCGGACTAAATTCCGGAACTTTTAGCAGAGAAAACGTTGCGAAATTCGCGAATCAATATCTGTGTGCATATTTCTATTCCACCGTTTCCACACCCAATCAAACAATACGCGCTCGGTCGGGCTCTACATTAGTGGATGTTTGTCACAATTAGCAGCTCATAGAAGTCTACAGTAGACGGTTGTCTTGGTTCAGTCATGATAAGCTCGTTTAGCTTGTTCATCAATAGTAGCACGAACAAGTTCTATAGTAAATTTCTAATTTCGATGCCTCATGCATTTTTTGCAGACATAGGGAAACTCCCGGGGGCTTTTGAAGGGCTTTTGAAACAGCGGTCGACGGCTGATTGTGAAAAAAATCAGTAGTGGTATGGTGGTAGTGGTACCCGTTCAAAAGCTATCATCATTATACTTATGGATGGCCAGGTCAACATGAACAGAATGGGGGTTCAAGAGATGGGGAAACCAAATAGGAGAAACAATCAATAACAATCGCCAACCTTTCTCTTCAATTTCAGTCTCAGTCTCTCCCTCACATCATCCCTTCTGCACGATAGGCGACCATCAAACCCACCCCCATCACCAAACATCTCGCAATAGCAACAGTCGCAATGTTGACCTAAAATTGTACTTTTGATATTTAATTTCAATGGGAAAAAACAAAAAGCAAGTATTTATATTCAATATTTGTTTAACTTTCATCAAATTCAATCTATTCCAAAAACCGACCAACCCAGATCTTCATCGTTCACAGCGGCATTGTTTGGATTCGGCGGTTGCAGCTCGACTGAAACAAGTAATTATTTCAAATTATGCATTTTTCCCTAACAAACTACAAAATCAAATCTAAAAAACCCGCAAACCTTGCGTGGCGACTGTCGTTTGTTCTTTGGCTTGTTTGTTCAGTGAAGACGGCGGCTTCGCCTCGGCACCCACTTGCACTTGCGGCGTGACAGGCGCTGAAACACAACAAAGAAAAGTCATAATATTGGGTTCCATATTGTTTATTTTCAAGTCGTAATGCGTCACCACGACAAACCACAACACCCAACTGGAACCGACTAGAGCTTGTTACACCTTGTGCTCAGTGATTGACACAAACAGATAAAATGTGATGCAACTGCAAGACAGAAAAATGTTTCGCGTTACGCATGTTGCATACTCACATATCACTACGTAAAGGCAACACTAAGCCAACACGAGCCCGATTTCGGAGTTGGTGCGCTAGCAAAACGAAAAGAAAGAGAAATCCTCATGTATAGTCCGTCCATCAGCTCAAGTCACTTTGTGATGCTGCTGGCCGACTTGTTCCCTTCCTCCACTTCCAATGAAAGAGAAATTGAGTTTCCGAAAAAAATTATTTTGGCTCCTAAATTGCGGTTTTTATGAAATCGACGTGTTTCATCGATTTTAAATTAATTTAATTTTAAAGTCGATCGAATTCAATCTTTTTCGACACATTTTATTATTATTTGTGTTTTTTGCAAAATCGCTCACACTCAATTTCTCTTTCATTAGAACGTGGAGGAAGGGAACAAACCAGCCAGCAGCAACACAAAGTGCCATGAGCTGGTGGACGGACTATACCACGTTACATTCTACAACGTGTAAGATTTCGCAAAACAGCAACCACGTATGAATGTTTCACTAATCTGCCACCTCCGAAATCGTGCTCGTGTTCGCGTAGTGTTGCTATGTTTGGTAATACTACGACTTTGTTCGACAAAGATAATAGACAACATTCCGCCACTGCCACAACCCAGCAAGCACCAACCAATCGGCGGTATCGGCGACTTCCTCTGTCCGACACATTTCGTCTGCGTGTCCTTCCCGGTCGTGGTGGTCCAGCCAAACTTCTCCAATGCCGATGGGTCTTGTGCGGCAGCTCTCAGCTCTTCGGTGACGCGACGCAATAGCTCTGGGTTGGACGCGATGTCCTGAAGAATCGGAGGGATGTGTGTTGATTCAACACTGTTGAACGTTGATTTTGTTAATAGTTCTTTCCGATGGCGACCTTTAAGCAACAAACGAGTGAACCTTCCGCTGGTGATTCTCGTCCAGAACACACATCACGATTTTAAACGAAAGCGAAAACGAAAATGCGTTTACTAGTTTCATGCTTGGTCTGTTTCACAAACAGGTTTTCATCATTTTGATGTTTTCACTAATTGACGCGCAATAAGCTTCGCAAACGATTACGGTCTTCTAATTGTTAGGTAGTTACTTTTCGAGAGAGCTGAGATGAATAGTCCAACAGCTAATTGTCGAAAAAAAGTAATATAGTTATCCGTTTTTAAATGTTTTTCGCAGTCTGCAGGCAAGGCAAGGCCACCAATCGAGCAGCGACTGATCTGCTAAGCCAACTAGTCATTCCCACGTAAAACATCAGCGTTTGCTGCCAATGCAAGCGTTGATGTTGTTGAACTCAAGAACGTGTACCAGGACGTTGTTGGTTGGTGCATAAAAGATGCACAAATGCGACCGCGATAAACATTAGCAGTCGCGCAAAGAAAGCCACCTGTCCACGAAACGATATGCGCCCACAGCCACCACAGTAGAGGACCGAAATTTCACACTGTCACCCATCACCAGCCATTAAAATTCTCGACGTTCAATCCAACCTTGCAGTTCACATTGAAATACTCATCGAGCGTGTAGTGTTTGGTCTGTGTCACCTCCACAGTCACGCCATCGGCAGTGGCTTTGATGCTGGTTGAATTGGGCGCATTCGCTGCGCCACCCTTGCCACTCAAACGACGCGTTGGCGTCGCCTGTAATGCAAGAGGTGGTAAATTATACATGGGCCGGCCACAGTGGGGTGGTATGGGCGGCGCTAGAAATTGTGCTATTTGTGATTTTCACACGACATTTTCAACTGAAAGTAATCTAGCAGAGCACCCACGTTGCTGTGGGTATGAAACATTTTGGTAACTGTATGGTTTGTGTGCGATCGCGCAAAGCAACGTCACTGCCCCGTCACTTTCCCTCTTTACCATTCAGGAAAATAATTTGACCAATTCTTATAAAGTCATTGTGGGACCAATACGGTACAGCAATAATATAACAGCGGAATGTAATGTAAAACTGATGCTCGGATTTCGTGATCGTGCCTGACCAACTTAAATCAAACACTGCAACCAGAAATGTTACATCGAAATGTCAAATAATTGCTTTATTTCCCTTCCTGCTCGATACAGTGTGGTATATACCAGAAAATGTTGAGGAAAAAACAGCCAAAAAAGCAAATAAAGAAAAAAAGAATTACAACAAAAACGACCAACCGCCTTCAGCATTCGAATCAATTCAGGTGAAATTTTATCCATCGCCGGATTCACGTATCGTTTCGTCGTTTCGCAGTAGATTTCGGGCAGAAAATTCGCGAGCTCGGAGATCGATCCTCCGCCCAGACTGCTGCCTGAACCTGCAAGGTGAGGAAAAAAGGTGAGGACAAAAAAACAAGTCGCGTGTTTTTTTTGCGATTGGACCGCATCGGGAAAACTTTAGTCAGATTGGCCTTTTGAAATCAGGGTACTTACTGATGCAACTAATTTCGAGCAGCGTAAAACGTTGTGTGAGAACAAAAACGTTCAAATTACTGGCATAACCATCGACATATATTGTCGGTATAAAAAACAAAAAGTGACGCGACCGAGTAAGGAAACGACCTCGAATGATACCTGCAATTTTTTTTACCAACTTTCAATCTTCAATGACAAACCCACCTTTCCGATCATGCTGCACCTGTGCACCAGCGTTGGCAGCCGCACGCGCGCCAGCTGCTGTCTGTTTAGCACCGGCGGCGGTCGGCGGGGCAGGGGGCACCGATGGGTTAGCAGATCTGAAACACAACGCCGCAATGAAGGTCGATGTCGAAACCCACGAGAAAAAAAACCGAAAAAACTTGGTGTTCTTGTTTTTGGGGTTTCTATTATTCGGGGTTTTCGACCCCACCCACCATGAGGAGAATCAAAAGAATTCTCGTTTTGACAACAACACCGCATCAAATGTTCATTCCATGATGGCGTCAGGAGTCTGGTTGGCCGTTGGAAAGGTGTTGAAACTGTTTTCAGTTCAACAGTACATTGAAATTTTTTTCCAACTTTCTTTAAAATTGGAAAATTTCGTGAAACAAAACGATGTTTCAGGGAGGCGGAGGTTTTTTCTGTTGTTTGTCGGGTTAATGGAGCGTGTAGCAGTGTTTCATTTATTTCTTATAAATGTGAGCAAGATTATAATATTAGAGTTGTAAAAGGCTGCATCACATTAAACATGGAAAAGGTCATTTGATCATACGCAGAATGCAAAACATTTTTTGGCAACTTCGTGACCAAACGGAATGATTGATCAGCAGACAGAAAAACTGATGTTTGCCATTTGACAATACAGTCGACCCTCTTTATAGTAACGTGATCGGGGACTGCCATTTTCTGTCATTCTTAAGCATATCCACAGTATAGAGGGGTAGCTATGAGGTCGACAGTAAATCGGAGACCAAAATGGCGCTGTAAAATATCCACTATATGGAGGGTTCACCTATACTGGCGTAAAATACCGTTCTTTATTTTTCGTTGAAAAAAAGGATTTTTTCCGAAAAAAAAAACGTTTTTTTTTCAAATACCTTTCCAGTACTTAAGGTGATCCGGTTAAAAAAGGTGAAGTGTTTGGGCACAAAATATGAGCACATGACACAAAAATAGGGTTTCATAGAAAATTTTGGCCCGAACATCCGACCAGAATTTGGCCCGAACCAAAAAACTCATCGGTTGTGTGTTACAATTTTTGGGGAAAAGTAAAATAAAAAACCGATAAAAACCACTGTGACAAATAAATGGAAAAGTATTCGGGTCTCGAAAAAAAACGGTTTTTTCGTCCGCCAGTATAGGTTCACTACAACGAGTGTCACCACAAGGAGGGTAGACTGTATTATACAGACACCTAGCCCATAGTTTTTTAGACACTTTTTAGGTGCAATTTGCACCTAAAAAATCAGAATTGCACCTAAAAATTCAGGGTTAGGTGCAAGGTTGCACCTAAAATTTTGGGCCCTTGTTTGCTTAATTTAGCATTTATACAACATCTTTTAAGGTTGGAAAGCTCAGAAGCAAAAAAAATGCGCTGCGCGGCTTTTCATTCCTTCCAATAAATTCCATCGAAGCATTTGGTCAACATCGACAAAAAATATTGATCTGATTGATTGATTTCGTACACAGTTAGTACCTGGTGTGCTGGTGATAAGATTCAAAACAAATACATGCTGTACTAGGATCAGTGTAGTTCCTGGTCCGGCGAGGCGGTTAGTGAACCTACCCACTTTGTCGGTGTGGCGGTTAGTGTACCTCCCTGTGGGGGGAAGGAGGGGGGAAGACCAAAATTCAGGAAGAAGTCCTTCTTTAAGGTAAAAAATTTGACCTATTTTTGCCCTTTTTGGAAAAAATTCTCCATAAATAGGGTATTTTGGCGACTTTTGACAACATTGACCTGAAAATTACCCATTTTAGGCCTAAAATGCCCATCTTGGGCTAAAAATGCCTATTTTAGGCAAAAATTGCGGCGGTTAGTGTACTGGTGTACCTTGGTCGCGGCGGTTAGTGTACCTTAGGAGGGGACCCCCCTCCCCCCAAGAACTACACTGACTAGAACTAGAGCAGGCAGAGCATGACAACAGTATTAGATACACACACAGTAAATGAACAGCGAAAGTAATTGATTCGCACGTGACCCCCAAATGTGGATATGGTGACATGAAAATTTTACTGTTTCGTTTTCTTCTCAATCGGTTCTCAATAATGAAACTGGTACAAAATGTGCTACAAAATGTTGAACTTTCCCTGAAAAGTTTGCTTTTGCTAAAGGAAAAGGCATTCATTTCGTTACAACTTTATTGAACTTCTAAAAGCACGCAAATAGCATTGAACACACAACCTGGCAAAAAAAGCCTAAAATTGCCGTTTTTGTCCAAAATAGGGGTTGCACCTACTTTGGCCAGCTTGCACCTAAAAATTGGGGGGTTGCACCTAAGTTGCACCTAGTGAATTTTGAAAAAAAAACCCTGACCTAGCCACTGGGGGACGGGCGTTGTCGGGTATCGGCACCCAAAAAAAGAGGTGTCAAATGTCAGACACCAAGATAAGGGCAAAAAAACAACAGAAAATGTCTAAAAATACCACGTACCATCGCATCGAAATTTAGTCAACCAAAACACAGCAGACAATAATATATACAACATTGCATACCTGTTTGTGTTATTCGCATTAGCACCATTATTCTTCGTCGTGTGCGCACAGGCTGGCGGTTTCTCAGCTTTGGCCTCAGCGCCATCGCCGTTCGGTTTGTGTGGAGGATCGCATTTTAGAGAGGAATTCTGCAAAAAAAATCACGACATAGTTTCCGAAGTATTTTAGCATTTTTCAATCGTTTTTTATTTTCAAAAAAAAATTTGGAGGCTACGTATTAATAGCGCAGAGTCAGGGCGCTCTTTGATTGAAAATGCACAAAGTCGCCCAGATTTTGTCAATTTGCACCAGAAATTAAGGTATGTTGTTTTGTCACACTTGACATTCGAAAAAATGACTATATCGCTGTGTATTATTGTGGCTGTGGCCGGCTTGCGTGGGGATAACATCCCGCTCCCAGCTGCGTAGCTCAAGCTAGCTCTCCGCTGCACAAAAACGGCAACATAAGGTGTTTTTCAGAGATATACTTGGCAAGCACAGGCAAATCTCCCCCCCCCCAGACCGCCCCCCCCCTGGCAACTTTGCCTCCAAAAAGCCCCACCACCTGGGCTTATTGCTGGTCTGTAACATCACTGCGTGCAAACTCATGAACAAAGTTCCGTCACATCTGTGCATAGCGAGGGCAGAGAGACACTACAAGCAGTGCACATAGTGAAGTCAGAATGTACCGAGTGCAGTAATGTTGGTCTGTTTCGCCCTGCTTTCGCAGACAGACCGAGGCGCCAGGGCTCGTCAGTGCGGACGTCTCTGGCAAATTTGCCTCCAAAAAGCCCCACCACCTGGGCTTATTGCTGGTCTGTAACATCACTGCGTGCAAACTCATGAACAAAGTTTCGTCACATCTGTGCATAGCGAGGGCAGAGAGCCACTACAAGCAGTGCACATAGTGAAGTCAGAATGTACCGAGTGCAGTAAAGTTGGCCTGTTTCCTCCTGCTTTCGCAGACAGACCGAGGCGCCAGGGCTCGTCAACAAATTTGGCCATCACCCCTCCCCCGCCAACTTGACCAACTACATCACTTGTGTACCACAACAATGTGAAAACGCTTTTGAACGACAAAACAACGCCCTCATCCACCTGTCCAGTTTGTTGATGTTTCACGTCTGCCTGATGAGCATGTTTTCCATCGACAGCCGCCTGATCCTGCAAGGGCAAACCGGAGAAGAACCGAAACGTTGGATCCGTGGATACCTGGAATGTTTCGTCGTTTGAATTCAAGATCGTAGTGTTTGGTTTCATTTCTAACGGCAAAAGTGATTAGAATCTGTAAAAACATGTCGTAATAAGTGCATCACTGAAAACATTTTAGCTTGTCGAAAAAATTATCGCGTATTTTTTATTTATTTGATTTTATTTTTATTTTTGTTATCTTGATCTGAATTTTTCCACACAAACTCTGGTCTGGTGTGGCAAGGAATATCTGAGCTCAACAGCACCACTGGTTTTACGTCACAGCATTAAAATAAGTGCTACGTTCTGATCCGATAATCGCTTGAATTAGCGGAACTCTCAGATATTACTCGCCAGACCAGGCCACAGTTCGTGGATAAATTTAGACCAGTCGAATCGACAGTCGACCTACCAGAAGAATAAGCCACTCCCTGCCCCGAATCGGTCCCCACCAACCGTAGACTAATGCGAAATTTTTTCCGACTGAGCTCCCCCCTCATTCATGGCCATTTTCGTTAACGTTTCATAGGCCAAGACATATAATACACGAGGCTCATTTGCGAATTTAAGTTTGTTGAAATCTCAGTTCCGAAGTGAACCTCAAATGAGCCACAGGTGATTTAGTTGGCATTGTCCAGTAATTTTCAAAAAACTGCCCCCCCCAAACCGACCTCCCAATCGCCATACGCGTGCTGCATGTGTCTCTTCGTCGCTGCGTCGTCTGCGTTCGCACCAGACTTGCATGATGAACCATCGTCCTCTTTTTGCACGAATTTGGCTGAGAATCGTGTTTTGCACTGAAAGTCGATTCATATTTTTTGATTTTGGATAATGTTGATGTTGAAATAATTCAACAGAGACCCTATCAACTTTGGAGACACAGCCACTGGCGTGCACTTGGCAGGGCAAAGGCAGAATTTCGTGTCGTGTCGTGTGATTGCGTTGGCGCATTATTTTCGGCCAGCTTCCCCTGCGCGACATGAACAACTTTTACGTTGGCCGAAAATCGTGCGCCAACTCTATCGCACGAAACAGCTCAACCAAAATTTGTATATGAAATGCCAATGTACGTATGCCAGGGTTTGGCCTAGTCGATACGGCCCCAGGGCATTTCTCCATGTTAAAATTCTTACCGAGTTTGTTGCGTTGGCATCAAGTCAAATATAAAAGGAGAAACATTTAGCATTGATTGAAGAGGAGTAAATATGCACACGGAAATGTAAATTTCAAGCAATGACTGTTTTTCGGACAGGTAATGTTTCGTGACAGCTACAAATAAACCTCAATCATCACACACACACACAAGTGCAATCTCCGTGTACGTGAAGAAACAACAAAAAATAACAAGTTGAAAAACGAGAAAGTCAAAACGTCACGAGCAGTGGTGCAGTTAAACGGGCAGTGTGTTGAGTGTTAAGTGTGTTGGGTACCGTAAAAACCGAAATAGACCACTCTCCAGTGATGTAGCAGGAGGGCGGCAACCTACTATACCACCAAAACTGTGGAGCGGCAACCTACCTACTGAACCGGCCGAGCTCAGGGGTCATCCGGGAACAAAGCTTATGAAAATGTACTCCAAAACGCCAATTTCGCGCGTAGCGCTTGAGCGTTCGCTTATTTGGAATGAAAAATCCGGATTTTATACCATTTTGAGGCAAAAAATCGCAACCTACGGTGCCAGCCGGGGCTGGCAAAGCGGCGTACCTACTGTACGTAGGGCGTGACCCCCCCCCCAATTGGTGGGTAGCTTTCTTGCTCCCAAACCCATACCCCCAAACTGGCTAGCTAGCTTTCTTGCTGCGGTCATCAAGTCAAAAATGTGTTGATTTTAGTGCCAAAATGACCATTTTATGGGCCAACATGGTCAAATTCGCTCAATTTTGCCCACACATGTGCAAAAACAGCATTTTAGGGCGTATTTTGGCATAATTTCGACCAATTATTATACCCTGTTTTTGACTTCTGGACCAATACCCCCAAATCGGGGTACCCGGCTAGCTGGCTAGCTTTCTTGCTCGGACCAACTACATCACTGACACCCTCCTCCAGCAAGCTACACCATTGGTCACACGTACATACTGTCTCTGTACCCGACCTGTGGTGCATGGTCATTATGCAATGTGTAGAGCGCGCGCGGCAGCAAGAATCGGTCTTTGGGCACTATCTGTTTCGACTTCGGCTCGGCCGCACCGGCGCCAGCTGTCGCTCGTGTCGCATGTGTCTTGGCGTTCGTGTCGGTGGATGGCTGGAGTATAAAAGGAATGATTCAAGACAGAATTTGGCCTCATTACTCATTGTGGTGAAACGCAAGAAAAAAACGTTGACACACAAATATTGTTGGATTTATTCTTCAGTGTCAGAGACAACGATTACAGCTCATCGGCAGACGGAGACATATATATCGGCACTGTGTTCTGTCAAGCAGGCGGTCATTTAGCTTTCTATCATTTGATTTGCATGTCACATTTACTCAAGGGGGACAAAGAAGCGACAAAGACATTCTGACATGAAACACACATAAGGAACGAAACACGCATGAGCGGAACGTACAAAGTAATTTGAATTGATTTCACAATGGGTAACAAACACGATAACTTTTCAAAGCAGCATATTTTGAGATTTACTGACAAACTCTGACTTCGATCAAAGCAAGCGTCGGTTGGAAGCAGATTTTTTTTATATTTCACATATTATCAAGAACTCCAAAAGAACTGTATGTTGAATGTAAATGGAAATATTTCCACACCAACCCCCACCTTTTCGTCAAACATTTCGTCATGTGCGTCCTCAAACTCATCGTCATCATCCAAATCGTCCGTCAAATCCTCTGATGTTTCACTCGATTCCGTCGTGCTGTCGCCTTGAAAATTCAGGCAGTTTCCTCTCAGTTTACACTCCACAATTTCACTTCATAGTAATTTATTACCAACCTTCACCAATGTAATCCTCGGACGTCAACTCAGATAGCATGTCCATTTTGAAATCGGATATATCCAGTGCCGGTAGCTCTTCGAGTAACGCCGGCGGAAGATCGAATTCGTTCAGCTGCAGTTTAAGAAGTCACAAAAATTAGTTTCCATATTTTTTTATCGGAAATGATTCACATAAGGAGGTCGAAAAAGGCATTCCGGTGCGAAGCAGTGGGATCGCAACACCACCAGTCAAGCAACCAACTTTTTTCCGTTTTTATGTGTTGCACTAGCGGCATTCTACGCGCTCATGAACTCCGCTGGTCGACAAAAATAAACAACAACTAACACATGTTGGATCTTTCTATCACGGGCCAAGACACCTTATGATTAGGGTCGGGTGTCGCAGGTCGGGTGCCAAAAAAGTGTAGGTGACGGGTGCCTCCAGATGTCGGGTGTTTTGGGACCCGACACCCGACAGCCGACACCCGACACTTACGGTTCAAAACATCAGTTTTGCTGAGAGAAGAATTTTGAGAGAAAAGTTTCTTCGATACAAATGTTTCGGAAGACGCAGAAAGTGACATTTTGGTGTTTATGTTGTGTTAAAAAAACTTGAATTCAGTAACTTGAGCCAAAAATTGCACTAATGATGCAAATGAGCAAAAATTTACCTGTTTTTGGTCCAAAACTAGGTGTCGGGTGTCGGTTTTTTTTCAAAAACTAGAAGTCGGGTGTCGGGTTTTTTGGAACTGTCAGGTGTCGGCTTTTTTTTCAAAAACTAGAAATCGGGTGTCGGGTTTTTTGGAACTGTCGGGTGTCGGGTGTCGGCTTTTTTTCTGATGTCGGGTGTCGGGTACCCCCGACCTCGAACCCTACTTATGATACAGCATCAAAAAATGTTTCACTGTTACCATAAAACCAGCAGACCGACCGAATGGGAACAATGCACGAAATATTTTAACACTGGCAAAAACAGAAAAAATTGCGCAATCCAGAAATCACCATGTTTGCAACACAGCGCGTATATTTCCCATCACAGCACCCCCCCCCCAACTAACATCAGCTGCAGTCACGTGAGCGGGTGGCGCCTCACTTTCACTCAACAATCCACACGTAATCACGTGACTGATCGTGCATTCATCGCACGGACAATGTCGTTGCTGACAGCGCGCGCAGCGAACCTGTGAAATCAGGGTCGCGGCGTTTTCTCTTAATTTGATTTTCTCTTCCATTTGTTTTCTTATTATTATCACCAAGTACAATGTGATGTGTGCGCAGACCGGACTAAATTCCGCAACGAAACCGACAGAAAATGCTGCGAAATTCGCGAATCAATATCTGCGTGTGCATTTCTATTCCACCGTTTCCACACCCAATCAAACAACAGGGCTTGGTCGGGCTCTACATTAGTGGATGACAACAGTATACGGATCCAAAAAATACAAATTAAACGAAAATACCAAACCGGAGAAGCCGCATGCGACCGATTCGGCCTACCAGCGCCGGACAATAACTGTCGCAGTGTTTCCGTGAAAGCTGCTAGATCTTCATCACTGCTGCTGCAAAACAGAACAACAAATGAATATGAAGAGAAGACAAATAATGCAAATTAAGAGAAAATACAACTCACGCGACCACTTCATTGCCATTAGATCGTTTTGCGACGTATTTTTCGAGCAACCGCCGTTGCTGCTTGAAAAACTCCAAATCTTCTTTCAGCATTCGTTGTTTGGCTTTGAGGGTTTCCTGAAATTTTTATTCGCTTGGCGAAAAATATCAAAAAAATTTTCGCAAGGAAAGACAAAATAGAGAAATTATCGCACCTTGTACAACTTCATCTGCTTTGATGTATAATCCTCCATTCTTTTGTTGGCTTTTTCCCAAATTTCCCGGCTCGTGCGCATCAGACGATGCAACGCTCTGAAATTATAGAAATTCTGCAGTCTCCCAGCTGACCCAAGTTCATTTTACTGAACCATAATACAGTTTGCCCTCTTTATAGCGACATCTTCATAGATGAACCCTTTATGCCGTACGGTGGTGGCTAGCTTTTAGAACAACTTTATGGTCCCCAATGTGTCTGATCACTACTCTGTATAGCGAATATTTACGACCGAAAATGCCTGTGTCCCAATCATTGCACTGTAATGTGGGTGGAGTGACCATAAACGTCACATCACAAACTGTCATCATACCTGAACGACTGCGCTAATTCTACAGCGGCCGGTGGCAGGGGCCGGTTTTCGTCGGATTTCGTTTTTTGATCGCATGATTTCGACACGTCACCATTCTGTTGCGCTGTCTCGTCGGGAAGCACCAGGTCGAGACTGGAATTAAAAAAAATATAGGTTTTTAGTTTATTGTTCAAAAACGAAATTAAGAGAAAATCGCCATTTACCCCAATTTCTCGGCCATTGCGGGCAGCGTGCTCTGGATAATGCCGTCCTGATAGACCACTGAATCGAATAAATGATGATTGATCACTTTCCAGGTGATGCCGAACTTTTCCAGATGCACACGGTCCTGAGAAAACAACAAATTTATTTTATAAAAACAATAATCACAACAATATTTCGGACAAGACATTGCGGAAGACATTGAGAATGACAAAAAATTAAACACCCTAAAAAATGGAGCTCACGTTTATTTCCTAAACATGGCTACAAAACGTCAGCACAGCTTCGTCTGAAAGGGCGACCAACAAAAAGAACAAAGTTTAATTCTGTCCGGTGAACAGGCAAGAATTTGATTTTGATGTGGACAGAAATGCTTTGTTCGTCATGACAAATGTTCCGCAAGTGCCACATGTCTGAGCAGGTCCCTGTCGTTTATCAATATTACGCTTCCAATCGGTGAAACAAAAACTTGTGAAAAAAAAACAACAAACCATCCTGCAATGCAAAAAAACTATCTACGGCCAACCGCTCACCAATTCTTGAATGAATCCCTGCATGTTTCGAACAGTCTCTTGGAAGGATGAGAATGAGTCGAGCGTGGACTTGAGGAAGTACTTGGTCTGCTCCAGCGTGATGCCGGTGCATTCTGCAAAATACGAATTGGGCTCCTGATAGGCGGGACACCACGATTTTTGTAAGGTACTGTTTTTCAGGCGCGCAGGTCAACTTTTCAGAATATTGAGCATCACAATTTTGTATTCACCACTGATTGCGGGGATATTTAGATGATTAGGGGTAGGGCTGAAGACACTTCGATTCGTTGAAACAGCACAAAATGTTCCAGGCACAAAACTAATAGGAACGCTTGCGTCGATAGAAATCAGTTTTAGCTTCACAAATCCCCAAGCATCCTAATCAAAAAAAGGTCGGCCCACAAATGCCATTCGATTGAGCATGATAAAAATATTGATCCGAGCACCAAGCTTCGACCAAATATTGAAAAAAACCAACGTTGATTCAGTTCGCCGCCGGACGGGATGCCGACTTTCTCGGGCGAGACCAGGATTTCCAGCAGATTCACCCGCATGTCCATCACGTGCTCGCGGCCCAGACTCTCCAGTCGTTGGTAAAGTTGGTGAGCGTCCCGTTCGCAAAGTCTGCAATTTGGATTCACGCATAGATTATC
>JASAMV010008479.1:0-12288 GCA_030248065.1 Rhynchonema sp. JSB1_4
AATAACGAAAAAAAGGGGAAAAATAATAAAAAAAAGCGGACTTACTTTTTAAAATTTTAAAATAAAAAAATGGCCAACTTTTTTTTTTAAAAAAAAAATTTTTTTTACAAAAAAATTTTTACTTTTTTTTTTAATCCAACCCTGCCTAGCACACTCGAGTAGAACTTGGCGTGGTGGACAGAAAACGATTGTCTTGACATAATGTGTTATGATGCAGGTCCCAGGTGCGGCAATGTAAATCGAAACATTCTTGTGATCAAGGAGCCATTTAGCGGCATTTGTTTCTTCGGAATTTTAGATCCTAATATCGGATCAGACAAGCAGCCGGAAAGGAACCTTTTTGACAACTAAAAGTGACAAAATTGTCAATTTCCTTGTTGAAGGAGCAATGAACAACTATCCTATTTTCGAAACAAAGACAGGTGGATGAGGAAAAGCTGGTTTGTGTGTACCTGGTGTACAGGTTAACGTTCGCGCCATGTAGTCGTAAACAGCTAAACGTGACGCATTTTGCGTGACACAACTTGGGCTTAATGAAAAAAAACCGAGTGTGTCTGATTGCTTTGGGGGTCATTGTTGCAGTAGCTTTACAGTATAGCTCGTGCACAAATTACAGTAACCGAAGCTACTGTGTATGCGAAGCATGTGCATGTGCAAAGTAAAAGGAACGGGGAATTCGGTTTGACTTTGTTTTTGCGGAAAAAAGTATGTCAAGCAAACAACAAAGCAAAGGAAGAGCAAAACAGACCAATTATATTTAGTTCCTCTCGTGACTGGCATTGCGCTGTGAGCAGCAATGGCTTTGGGAATAACGCCAACTCAGCGGTATCGTATTTCCTCTAATAGAAGCTCCGGGCTTCTATTTTTCAACCATGGTTTCAGGGAGCTTTTATTAGAGAGGGCTTCTATTGGGAAGGGGACTTCTATTTTTCAGGTGGGTTTGACGAAAAAAATAATCTCGTTGTTTGCAGCGACAGTGACAAACGGGTTTAAATCGAACACACACCGCAAGAGTGAGTATTTCGTGACCAAGAAAAGTTCTAAAGCCCAAAATTACTATCAGTAAACATAAATATTGCTAAAAACGAGCTTTAAAAACGGAATAAGAGCGTGTTTTTAAAAAGGGCACCGAACAAGTTTCAGGGGAGGCATCTATTTTTTCAGCCATGCGCTCTGTGAGGGATTATTTTTGATCTCAAGCTTGACTGCTGAGTGAACTTTGAGCAGACAAAAAATGACTGCTTTTTGCTCTCATGCTGTTTGGGAACATTTAGAGCTGATCATTTGACCGCGAAAGATAAAAAATAGATAGATACATACCTAGTATGTACAAAATCGCGAGAGCACCGTTAAAACATGCGTGTCCAGAATCAGTCACATAACAGTTTCAAGTAACAGCACTCTAGTGTACGTACTGAAGTGCAGTAATGTTGTTGGTCTGTTTCGCAACGCTTTCGCAGACAGACCGAAGAAGCGTCAGGGCTCGTCAGTGCGAACAACGCCTCTGGCAAATTCGCCTCCAAAAAGCAGATCTTATTGTTGGCATTGCCACCAGCAGTCATGTTGATGGTAAAAATGAACGCTGAGGAGCGAGGGGTCACCCAGCGCTCATCAGAAAAAACCAGTGGCATTTTCAGTTCATGCGGAATGAATGGGGTAATGAGCAGGCGTAAAAAGTCGGGGGAAAGTGTCTGTGAACGAAAACAGCGCTCGCATTTCTGGCATTCCGCCGAACACAGGCACGATTGCGCAAAACGCGGTAAAACTGCCTTCACATGAGCGAAAAAATTGATTTCTTGTGATACGTGCCAAAACTGCAGTTACCTGACGTTGCAAGGAAACGACACATCTACACGAGTCGTTTGTCGTGTCGTGTAACACGACAAAACTCTCTAACGATCGGTGCCAAAAATACATCCCGTCGCGACCTAGGGGCCAATTAAAACTGTGCTGCTGCTGCACTTTGAGTGTTAGCTTGCACTGTAGTGGCACGAAAACCTATCAATAAATCAGTGCAGTATATACATACGATTTGCAAACCTTGGGGGCGGCCTTCTAGGAGCGCAAGAATAATAAATTTATTTGTTCGGCCAAACTTAGAACTACACGGAACCCACATAATTCAGGTTCTTGAGGTTTTTTGGAATAATTTAATAGGGACATAATCACATCAGAACTGGTTACAATACAGTATATGTAGCTAACTTTCATCCTGTGTGTTGGACTGGACCTTTGGGTTCCACTTTTGAAGGCCGATCTGTTGTTCTTTCCTCGCCAGCTGTGCTGACAGACGCACAGGCACCGTTCTGCCTTCAGGTTAATTATGTGTTGTATAGTCTGCGTTGATGACAACAGACGCACTCAGCTGCGTCAGCACGAAATATGCGCACATACGTAGACTACATTAGAATAAGCCCAAGGATGGTTGTTGGTGAACAGATTTCCAAATTGTCGGCGTAAAGCAGTTCTGGGCAGCTACAATGTAACGTTGGGTCCAGAGATCCACAGTATACTGTACATCAAATCAAGCAGAAACATGACACAGTAGTTACATAATGTACAAACGCCTATGACCTGCAATTTTTCAAGGGAACTGAAACCTTCACGTTGTTCTGGACATCCAGTTGGATTGGAAAGGGCCGTCTCACACACAGTGTGAAGTTAAACAAAACTGTGTGCTTTTGGCTTTGAAAATACGCTTTCTTCTCTCATTCCAATTGAATCCAAGAACTGCTGCAAAAAATGTTGCCGGCAGCTACTATTGTTTGCGCACGCTGTCCATGGTGCGTAGCGTATAATTGCAAACGTTTCGCATTGGCAAAAAACTGTACGAATGCATTTACATATGCCATGTGTACGTGCTAAGTGCTTCATATCATTAACGTAAGGGCAACGCAATTAATATTTTGCCATAAGTAGGCGACATAATTAAAGGGTGTGTCTAACGTCTCTTAACCCCATGTTTTATGAGGTGCATCCGAAAGATGACCTCGACAGGCCGGCGTGTGCAAAAAACCGCGTCTTGTAACTCGCTAAATCGCGAAATCTTGAGGGTTACTTTTCGAATTAAATCAATTTCCGGACACAAAACTCCAGGCGCTTTTGAGTGGGCGCTACTCACGTTTGGCGTTTTTCTGCTGAAACATTGCATGTTTAAGCGCGGCTCAGCCGCCTATACAATGCACGTAAACGCTCAACACACACCGCTCTGGCTGCTGGCTTGACTGTGGACATAATGAATGTTTCATTTGACACATAGAAGGTGGTTGGTGTGTGTTTCGCTTCGCAGCTTTTTTCCGTCAGCTCAGTCTGAATTTTGTGTCCGGAAATTGATTTAATTCGAAAAGTAACCCTCAAGATTTCGCGATTTGGCTAGTTAGAAGACGCGGTTTTTTGCACCCGGCGGCCTTTCGAGGTCACCTTTCAATTCCACCCAACAAAACATGGGGTTAGAAGACGTTAGACACACCCTTTAAACTAGCACTGAGGGCCACAATTTCAGGTTTTTTTAGTTTCTTGGACGCCAAGGCAGAATCAATGTCATCTGCAAACATTCGACCCAAAGGGATCACAATCTCACGGGGATTTCTTTTTTAAGGTACCAATTGTACACAAGAAAATGAGGTTTTTCCAGGAGGGGATGCTAAGACCCTCGCCATAATAGAAGGCGTTATGTATATACATGTAGTAAGAATACTTTTTTCAGATAAGGTCGCATTTTCAAGCATCGGTTACTACAGTAGCTGATGGACATTGAAAAATAATGCCAGCGGGTGGCTTGAAAAAAGTAGCGTTTCTGATGTAGGCGGATACAAGCCGATAAAGTGCGTATTGACGTAGGCCGATACAAGCCGATAAAGGTGTGAAACTTAAGCGCAACAAAAAAACACGAAAGGAACTCTATATCTCACCGGGGCTCTATTCGGGGGGGGGGGCTGTAACCGGAAAACTCTGGTAGGTATAGTATACTTGCGGGCCGGAAAAAAACCGTTTTTTTTTCGGAAAAAAACCGAAAAAAAACCGTTTTTTTCCGAGGCCCGGAAAAATACGTTTTTATTTTTCCGGAAATTTTTCCAAGTGGCAACTTTTGGAAAAAAAAACGGTTTTTTTTCCAAAAATTTTCGAGATATTTTCAAAGGTTGCGAAAGGATGTTGTCAAAACCAATGTAAATCGGTGCTAAACAGTTCAAAATGAGCACTTTTTAATCTGCAAGTGCATTTTTAGCCTATTTCGGGCCATTTCCCGATAAAATTGTCTCCAAAATAGGCGTTTTTGGACCATGGGTATCCTTAAGTACTGGAAAAATATTTGGAAAAAAAACGGTTTTTTTCCCGGAAAAAAAACGGTTTTTTTCCAAAAATATATTTTGCGGAAAAATACGCAAGTATAAGGTATAGAGGTAAGGGGGTACGTGCCCATCCCGGACTTTTGCATTGCTTCTGTGTGGCCAATAACTAAACGCAGACGTCTGTCATGCAGCGACGCACAGACATCCGGGAGGTGTGTACCAACTGTATATGTACAAAAACCACGGACATCAACTAATTGGTGACACTTCTTAATGTGGATGTATCAAGAAACTTCGCTCGGCTAGAATATAGAACAATTGCAGTGTGATTAACACAAACTAAACTAAACACATATGGTGATTTGAGTCGAAGCTACATAAGTGGAGAAAACAGGTTATGGTACCAAGCATGTGTGGTTTATAATTTTCGGTTGCGCGATTTTGTGTGGAAGAAACGTGTTGTTTTAACGAAATATACGACCGTGGATGCACGAAATCGTTTTTGTGCAAAAACTTCTGAGCTTGAAGTCGAAACCACATTGACGTCAATGAATTAGGGCCGGAAATAAAAGACGGTAATGGAAGGGTAGTAATATGGTGCTGCATCTGAATGTTGCGCAAGTGCATACCCAGCAAGGTCTTGTTGGCCATAATATGAAATACAGAGTCCTTGGGAACCGGCTTATGAACAAAAGGAGAGAGAAACTAGGTATAAACCTGAGGCATAAGATATCGGTACCTAAACTGTCTGTTGCCAATGTCCGTGACAATCTAAATAGGGATGGGCGTGAAACATATACAGTAGGTATACATACCTAGGTACACTGTACAAGCAGCCGCGGTTTCGAGAACAAGCCGGTTGGGGTAACAGTGAGCAAAGTGAGCAAACGTGGTTCACCCACAAAATACTGCAGCTGACCTTCAATAATCACATCATCTGACGCGAACATTGCTCAGTTCATTATGACCAAACAGCGCCCGGTAATGTTGTTTCAAAAGCATCTCATAATGTCGCGTTGATTGGACTTCAGTACTTGGCATGGCATTGGGTGATGGTTTGTACATTTAGTTAACGATTGGCTATGCTATACACTCCCAAATTTCCAAGTTTTGCACTTACATACATATGTGGTTGGTTCGCTGTGTGGAAAGAACATGAGGCCGGTTGTTGTTCAATAAGTGGTGTAAGGTAAGGCCTATAAGCCTTAGATCAAGCCTGAGTGGGAGCCTCAAGCCCAAGCCTAACCTCGCACAAACCTGGACGGAGGAGTATGGCATGGGTACTATATCCCAGCTCGTCCCCCGCAGTCGAAAACGGCTAAAACACTGCTTTTCTGCTCAAACCAACTGCGTTTTTTCATTGTTGTGCCGTTAAGTTGTCAAGCAAACAAAATGAGATGCGGGAAGAATATGTACATTGTACAATGTATCTCGTGGTGACTATGAGTGCCAAATCTTGATGACGCACTGGCACAAATCAAGATCAAATCTTAATCTATTCGAAAACTAATTTTGGAAAAAAGCAATGGAAATTATCCAGCAGACGAGCAGTGCACGTCATTATCAATATCATCAGTTCGCATTGAAGTACACGATTTTTAATATGTTCTGAGCTCCTATGTCAGTGAGCGAATCACTACGAAAGAGGGATCACGCAAATCCAGAGATCCAATAAGAATAAAAGCCCGCAACGAGGTCCCAAGGATTTATTACTGTCAGTTATTTTATGTACCAATCTCAGTCACTCGTGGTTGAATTGAGAACGCGCTCCATCCGGTCCAAGTTCAGATTTCTCGAAAGCTTCAACGGCAGGCGATTGCGCAGTGGTTTAACGGGTGATATTTTCGAAATGGTGTAAAGGTCAGTTGGGTGTAAAGGTCGGTGGAAAGCTCGGTCGACAGCTCAGTGTGATAGACCTCGGTGTAAACTTGAAACATTCCACGTTAATAACAGGCAATGTTTCCACGGTTTACACCGAGCTACGCCGACCGAGCTTTCGACCGGTTCAGATGTTTGCTGTTGTGGTCGAAATTGGCTTCGCCAACTCCGGATCAGTTGATAGTGAGATGAAGCGTAAATAAACAAAAATAAAATCAAAGTTCTTCATCCGTTCAAAACCGGTTGATGCAAATCCCCAGAAACGTCCATAGGCGGCTTGGTGTCTCACGCATCATGTTTCGACGGTCCACAATAAATGAAGCAAATAGAGTGTGGACATTGCAGTATGCACAACACGAAATGATTGAACAAGCCCAAAAAGCAAGCGTAAAGGCAGTCTACCGGAGGTTGTCACTCAGCCCCCGAATACCGTAACCCAGCGCAAGCGAGATCGTTGCGAGACCCATGCTGATCGCTGCTTATCGACACGTGTATTAGCGACAGCAAGCTGGAAATTGTCATCGTGCGCGTCGATCACCAAAACTTCGAAATGTTGGTTGGTGTTAGCGCTAACACGCAAAACATAGATAAAAAACAAAATGGTCTCGACACGATCCTTGCAGATCAAAATTACGGTGGGTTACGGTATTCGGGGGCTGAGTGACAACCTCCGGTAGACTGCCTTTACATGCATAACTAAACAAAGTGAAATAACTGCAGCATTTGTATACATATCAACCACGAGATTTCCAATGAAAGAACCAAGCTTCGGTCGACGTAGAAAGAAACGTTTTGCGTTCCGAATGAACCGTAATTTTAGTCATTATAATTTCTGGCGATATCAATGTCAATATCATGGTCAAGAGTGAAGTTGCTTGAACTCAGCTGTGCGTGATATCTTCACCCTTTGCAGCGCCCTTGCTGCGGTCACCAAAGGCAATGAAAACAACGGGAGATAGCATTCATAAACGGAATCCAACTCTGGATTTATATTCGTTGAACTTTTGGCTCAGGCTTCGATTCAGGCTTAGGCTTAGGCTTATGCCCCAGCCAGGAAGACCTGTGCACAGTTCTGATGCCCACGCCTAATTTAAAGCCTGAAACGAGATCTCAACACAATTAGGATACGGCAGTTTCGCGTCAGTTAGATTGCGTTGCGTTCAGAGAAACGGGCCTTGTAAAGTCGGCCCGGCCCGGCCCGGTGGAGGGCTGCAGGTCGGCCCGGCCCGGCCCGTTTTGGCTTGAGGTCGGCCCGGCCCGGCCCGGCCCGGTCAGCCAATTTTCAAGGGCTGAAAACTAAAAAAGTCCAAAAAGCTGAAAAAAATTCGAAAATTTTCTGCAGAATACTTGTTTTCACTGGTTGGTACAGCTGGGGGAAAGGTAGGTAGGTAGATTGACGCGCCATCCTGATGCAGTACGTAAGTCGCCGCCCCGGTTGGTACAGTAGTGTAGTAGGTATGGTATAATTTTTGGCTCAAAATGGTTTAAAATCGGTATTTTTCACTCCATATAGGCGAAAAATCGCGCGTGACGCGCGAAATTAGCGCTTAAGAGTACATTCTCATCAATATGTAGACATAAAATTTTGTTCCCGGACGACTCCCCCCAGCTCGGCCGGTCGGTACTACAGTAGGTAGGTTGATTGCAGGCAGGCTTTTTTGGTGGTACAGTAGGAGTAGGTTGATTGCTGCAAAGCAAAGGCCTGGGTATGGGTAGCTACTGCTTCTTTCTTCAAAACGATGACTGAAAAGATCAAGAACTAGGAAATGTTATTGCGCGAAGCGCAAAAATTTTGAAAATTTTGGTTCAAAAAATGGTAATTTCGTTCAAATTTAGGCATACCGGGCCGGACCGGGCCGGGCTGCTCGGCCCGGCCCGGCCCGGTCCCCCCAAATCTCCGGCCCGGCCCGGCCGGCCCCGGTCCACAAACTCCAAACCCGCGGGCCGGCCCGGGCCAGCCCGTTTCCGATCGCCGGCCCGTTTTGGCTTGAGGTCGGCCCGGCCCGGTCAGCCAATTTTCAAGAGCTGAAAACCGAAAGCGCGGAGCGCGCGATTTTTAGGGGTTCCGAGGTCGAAAAACACCTATTTTTGCCTTTGAAAAGCATAAATCTACATCTACACTTACTCGAGATATCCTTTGGGGCCGGCTCGAGATAGATACCCTTCCTCTCCCCCCATCCCCCCGTAAGGGTTGACTCGAGATAAGGGGGGAATCCCCCCAGGGGGAATCCCCCAGGGGGAATCCCCCCACCATCCCCCCCACTACAGTGGGGGACCCCCCCCCCCCCAAGCACTACCCTGGGTTCAACCACAAAAGATTGTGGAATACCTATTTCAGAAGAGGAGTAAGTTGTGTTGTTGTGTCGAACAACATCAAAAAGAGACGGACAGACGAAAGCGAGTTTGTGTGCGGTTGCTTCTAGCGAGAGCCGGTTGGCTCGCTGAACTCGCCGAGAGCGATGATGATAAAATGATGATTATTGTGGCGTTTTCGTCCCGTCGCACAAACTCGATTGCAGTGCAAGCACAGGGGTTGCCGAAAATTGCGCGAAAATGAGTGACCGACGACAATGTCAAATAACGAGCGCGAAACTGGCACAATTTGGTGCGTGGAGGGAGGATTGAGTTTGACGGTTTGACGAAGCTGAAGACGGAATGGAGTCTCAGATCAGACAGAGACAGAAAACCAAACCAAAAGTTTTCACTGAAAAGTTTCGCGCGCGTTACGGTAGCCAAAACTCGTCCCGGCTCGGCCGAATTGTTAGGTCATGTTTCTATCGTTATTCTTCGATGTTCCTGAAGATAATGTTTTGGCCGAAACCTGGCAGAAATACAAAAGCTGCTGTTAGCTGCGTGCCCAGGCGGGGCGGCAACCCACTGGGCGGCCCACTGCTATACTGTCATAAAGAACCGTTTTTTATTTTTCGTGGAAAAAAACGGTTTTTTTCGAAAAAAAACGTTTTTTTTCCAAATACTTTTCCAGTACTTAAGAACGTAATTTCGAAAAATATAACAATTTCAGAGCAAAATGTGTTCGAAGTGACGAAAGTGTTCTTGAAGAGTGTTGAAGTCAGTCGAAAACACTTGGTTTACACGCTTTTTGGCCCATTTTGGGCCGGTTAATTTTTGTTCTCGAGCCAATTTTTCACTGAAATCGAAAAACTCATCAGTTTTGCATTACAATTTTTTGGAAAAATTGGGATAAAGTACCGATATTTTTCCGATCAAAAACCGAAAAGATACCCACGGAAAAATAAATGGAAAAGTATTCGGGTCTCGGGAAAAAAACGGTTTTTTTGCGGAAAAAACCGGTTTTTTTGCGGAAAAAACCGGTTTTTTTCCGCCTGCCAGTATACCCACTGCACCGCCAGTGCTGTTGCTGGGGGTGGGTGGGTTGGGGGACCCCACAAGTATCTTCCCTTCTCTGGTGGTGCCGTATTCCCAATTTTCCCAAATTTCACTCGCTCCAAAAGTACCCTCCTGGTCAAAAATGGGTAAAGATCGGCTAACTCGACCAGATTCTGTACAAAAAATTGACGTGCACATGCACATTTAACCCATAAAAATTCAATCGCCACGAAATTAGCATGGTAAGTTAGCACTGTTTAGAAGCACTGCACCTAACTGTTAGAAGATGCGTTGCTATTTGCTATCTGGAATTCGTAGATTTTGTACAGAAAACGAAATTCCACGTGAAAATTGCATCGGGTAAGTTTTGAAAAAAACACGATGCGCGCCAAATCAGTCCGGGGCATAAATCATCAACCCACAAAACAAATTCATTCCCATTCGTTACAGCAGCCTGGCTCGCCATCCTCATCGTGCTCGTGTGCCCTACCGTTTGTGATGTTTCATCGCCTGATCTGGCCGTTTTGGACGGTCGTTCGCTGTTGTTTCTTGCCCGGCAGCACAACGACAAGCTCAGTTCGACGCGATCGATCGCTGAGAATATCGATGTTTCATATGGATTCGATTTTTCGTTCGAACGACAACTATTCTTCACCGTTGACCAGACGAACAAGATTCGTGCGACGAAGTATGACCCGGATAGGGCGCCGGAGGTTGGACATTGTGTGCTGAGTAGGGTTAGAGGTCGGGGGGGGGGGGTACCCGACACCTGACATCTGGAAGTACCCAGAGTAGTACTTGGGGGGTCCCCCCCCCAAATTCATCTATCTATCGTCAACACTTTTTGATTTCATCTATCTATTGTCAACACTTATGGGCTAATCTATCTATCGTCAACAAATTTTGGGAACAATTTATCTATCGTCAACACATTTCGAACCCAAAATTGACATTTTTGACTGAAAATGGCTCAAAATCGGTTTTTTCACCACAAGTAGGCAAAAAACGCGCGCTACGCGCGGATTTGGTACATCTAAGCACATTTTCATTAATATTTACACATTATTAATTACTTAGTACACGATAATATACCTTGATTTTTGGCCACCCCCCCCCCCACCATCTATCTATCGTCAACAAGTTTGGGTCGACCCCCCCCCCCAGATTTCGGACTTGGGTCATCTATCTATTGTCAACACATTTCGGGTCCCAATCTATCTATCGTCAACACCTTGACCAAGTACTACACTGGAAGTACCCGACATCTGAGACACAAAGCCGACACCCGGTCCCGACAGTTCCAAAAAACCGACACCCGACATCTAGTTTTTGAGAAAAAAAACCGACACCCGACACTTAGTTTTTGGACCAAAAACAGACAAAGTTTTGCTCATTTGCATCATTAGTGCCATTTTTGGCTCAAGTTTCTGAATTTAAGCATTTTCACACGAAATAAACACCAAATATCACATTCTGCGTCTTGCTCGGACCAACTACATCACTGAGTATGGAAAGTGTGCATCAGTGAAGCTCGGTGATCGGATCGGATTTGTCTTTTGTCAGGGCAATTCTTGTACTCCGGACGGGGTCTTTCAGTACTTCCTGATTTTCTGGTGTTGTTCCAGCAGAACTAGAATCAGAATCAACAACTAGCTAACAGCATCTCCTAATTAAATCTCCTTCAATACCCTTGAAGAGTAAAAGTTGCGCAACTACGGTGTCAGATTCGACACTGCCGCGAAACGCCATTCTTGATCTGGTGACGGGTGTATTTCGAAACTAATTCTCCAACCAAAAAAACTGCAGCAAACAAAGCTCAAGTCCAAAATCGCTATTTTCCAGCAACAAGTCGATTCGGTGTTGTTCCGTCCGAACCCGTTCCAAGACCTCGGCGTCGCATCCTTATCTGTCGATTGGATAGCCGAGAACCTGTACTGGGCCATCGATGAACGCAGGATTGAGGCGAGTCAGCTATGCGAACAACAAGTGGAAAGTACTCACGTATGAGAATCTCGGACCGGTCAGATTTTTGACCGTCGACCCGTTGCATGGGTACGAGTGATAGGCGCGGTTTTTTTAACCCCGAGCTGATTTGTTCATGTGATTTTGAAATTTTCCAAGTGTCGAAGCATTCGCTATTTTTGAAAACGTTCTGCAGACCGCTAATGTTAAACGTTTGCATAAAATTCTTGGATTTCGATTCGCGGTCGGCGTTGCGTAAAAATGCCAGCGCAATGCAAAAAAAATGTTAGAAAGTGGAGCGTTTAAAGATTACCGAACCGTTTTGTCAGATCAGAACATTTCTCGGACCCGCCTGACGCCAGTGTTTGGTATTCAATACTTGAATATTTAACCGATTCTGAATTATTTGCAGTTACATGTTCTGGCTGAACTACCTGGCGAGCAGCATCGAGCGCGCCTGGCTGGATGGGTCGCATCGCAATCAACTGTTGCGCACACCCGGTTCACCCATCTGTCTGGCTGTGGATTTCAACAATGCTCGGTGAGAAATGAAAGCTGATTGATCAATTTGGCAGATATCAGCACAGTTCAGGTGTTTTTATCGTGTTTGTTTGGCTGTTTCTTTCCATGCTCAGCCGGTGGTCAGTAAATCTGAAAATCTACCAGTCAGAATGACTAGAAAGACAAGCAATCAAACAAACCTACGAGTGGTCGCAAATCAGAAAAAGTACACAAGACAGTGGGGCCAAGCAAATTGAATACTCCACCAGCCAATCTGAAGCGTAAGGCCGCTCTCTACAAAAGCAAAAAG
>JASAMV010008481.1:0-12716 GCA_030248065.1 Rhynchonema sp. JSB1_4
GGATACGTCTCACAGATCAGATGAACCTCAGGCTCAGGTTGCGAAGCCGAAGTCACACGAAACAACAGTGATGGCAGGCCTCCCAGAAGGCTTCACAGTACCTCACAGTTGGTATCGTGGACATGGTGGTCGTGTCCGAGGTCGTGGCGAGTTCACTCGTGGCGGCTACTATCGTCGTGGTGGACGGGAACCGTCCCGCTACGGTAGATCGGACAGGACACCGTCTGGCGAACGATCAGATGCAAGACCGGGACCGAGCGGATCGAGCACGGGAACCCCAGCCAGTGGAACCTCGTCACATACAAGGTCCACCAGCGGGATAAAACGTGATCGACAAGGCTCGGACCAGGGTTCCACACCACCGCCACCTGAAAAACGACAGAAAGGGGAAGGCGAATACATGTTCCCATTCTGGATTACACACAACAAGAATCCGCATAGGGTTCCCAAATCTGAACATACACGTCGCTTGCAAGAATGGCGTGAAACGCCATGGCGGTCGAAAGAAGCCGTCGAGGCCATCCAGAAAAATCCTATGATCCCTCGGGAACAATGGGATGCCGGCCCGGACTTCGTGACCTTGCAAGCAATTCAAGATCCAGTGGGTGCACAGGCTAAAATGCGACCCACGTTCGCCGAAGTACAACCACGGACGTTCCCACCAGGAACAACTTTCCCGCGTGGTCGAAGTTCACGTCCGGACGACCAGCAGCAGCTGGAATATGCCCTAAAAAGATACAAGGACCAGTATATGATTGCCGGAGGCCAGTTCGCCACGCTAGTCATTCGTGATCTAGCGATGCGCATGCTGGAAAATCCACTCGGTTTTGCACACGAAGCTGCGTGTCAGGGAAACGTCACACCGGTCCGTTGCTTACATGCGTTGAGTGCCTATTTTGGATCAGCAAACTTCCCTACGGACCATGCTGGTCTATCGTCCCTGGGCTTCATTGGCACGGGCTCCATCATGGAGAACACAATGAGCTCATTGGAGGCGCTAAAGGCCGACGTAGAGACGTATGGAAACTCAATGGTACCACTGATGCCGAACTGTCCGATTCACCTTGGGGACCAATGCACGCTGAAAGGTTGGACACCCTCGCAAATGCTGCATTACTATACAAATGTAGCAAAGGAACAGGCGTACCCATCGCGCACCGCTCAGGAGTCCGCGATTGAGGTTGCCACCACGTTGCCGAATAGACCTGCCGTCACCTCACCCGGGGTGCAGAGGCAGCAGTCTTCCTTCGACATGTTGGCAGTGTTCCGCGAGAAACAAGGTATGATGATGGACCAAAGCGAGACATCAGCGCAGGGTTCGAGACTGGCACTACCAGTCCAACACCCCGTGCAGGTGGTACAACGTCCACAAAAGCCGACATCATTGGGTTCCGCAACGTCTGAGTCATCGGTACCCCCAACAACACCGACACCGCCAGGTGCAGGTGTGGGAGTAGCCCCGACAGCGACAGCGACCGGCATGCCAGCGACGCAACCCACACAGATGGTCGCGAACGCAGGTATGACAGTGACATCGACAATGACACCGTATGACCAAGTGAGCCAGGATGAAGCAGAAAACTTTGCTCGGTACAAGGAATGGTTCATCCGCCAGCATGGTTGTGCGCCGACCCGTGAACACTATGATCATGATTGCGCTCTGATCAGACAGTTTGGCGGCGGCTTCCAAGGTGCGCAACAACCGACAGGTGGCGTGCAACAGGTGCAGCAACCAAGTCAGGTGCCCACTCAGGCAACCGCTGGTTACTACCCGTACGCGCACCAACAACCACAAGCAGCGGCGCAGCTCAATCTGCAACCGCCTGCACATCCAACTGGTCCTCATCCTTCCCAGTCACCGTATCATCAGTAGGCTCACATAAAGTTTTCACAGAAGAAGCTGTGTGTTGCCTGTTGGTATACGAAGTAAAAGTTCAGACTCACATAAATTTGTCACCACAAATGTGTGATGTCTAAGTATATAGAAAGAAGACCTGGCAAATATCAACATTTTATTTTCTCTAAGTAAAAATCACCCGTTAATATCATTTTATTTGTGTGTGCTATAACTTTATTATTATTTCTTGGGCGCTTAAGGTAATAGATTAGCTCACTAATATTGTGCTAAGGACATTTTATTTTCTTTTATACTAAGATCGTCCCAAACTTTGTTAGTTTTCTATCACATTTATCCTAGAGCTGCCGGGACGTCAGCTAATTTAGGGGGGGATAGTGTGGGGATTCGGGAATAGCCCATTTGAATTTCCGCGCTTGATCCTGTGTCTACAGTAACCCATTCTCTTTAATTGCATTGTCATTCCATTTCTCTTCTCTAAAATTCAAATATTTCTCTCCAACCAATCATAGTTAGGAGCCGTCCAATTATCTTATAGTAATTAATCCGGAATGGACGAAGAAAAGAAAAAGAAATGCGATCGAGTATTTAAAGGACGGCCGAGCACTATTTCCTCAGTTCTCATTACTCATTTCCCAAATTGCACGTGTTCGACTTTTACGTCGGTTGGCTGACTTTTTGTCAAAACAATTCGGCCACGACGTAGAACACGGGAAATAGTGCTCGCTTAGGTGCGATCACGCCTATAGTCTTTGCTTTTCTCTCATTCTCTCGCGCCCGCTCTGTGCTTTTCTAAATAAGCCTATTTTTATAATAAAACCATAAATATCATCAATTCCATTTCCACTTTTATCATTTAACACTAAACCCAAGCCGCGCAATAGTTCATTGCATAAGAAATAGGTAATCCAAACATTATCGTAGATTATCCGTCTCAGAAATAGTCAAGTCGAGTCCAACTGTACCACCGATTCTGGGGCGACACGGTTTTCGACACGAGCAATCGTGAAGACTTCCGAGCAGCCTGCTTTCGGTAGGGTGAGGAACCTCGACCCTCCATTGTCCAAAATACAATAAAGTAGGACCCCGGGGGGTTGAGCTTCTACAGTTCTAACTAAGGGTGGCATTTTCGAAACGGTGTAAAGCTCAGTTGGGTGTAAAGGTCGGTGTAAGCTCGGTCGAAAGTTCGGTCGGTGTCAGCTCGGTGTAAACATGAAACATTCCACGTTAACAGCAGGCAATGTTTCATGTTTACACTGAGCTGACACCGACCGAGCTTTCGATTGAGCTTACATCGACCTTTACACCCAACTCACCTTTACACCGTTTCGAAAATATCACCCTAAGAAAATGTCGACCGTCAGATTTTTCTCAAGTAATCAACGCACATGAGCGCAATGAGGTGTGGGGGTTAGTTTAAGGATGCTGTACTTTTTGGCAGGATATATATGAATCGGTGGTTATCGTGACATAAGGCCAATTTTGTGTTTCGATTTCACTATGGGGTTCTAACAATGGAGACACGCTTGTGTCTGCGTCTTCACCCACCACTGAAACAAAACTAACGCAGTGCCCCACGCGCATGTCTATGCTTTTGAGCAACATGGTAACTTGTCAAGTTATTTATTTTTTTTTAATTTACCGCCAGGTATGTATTTGACACCCTAGGTACCATCATTTATAGCGCATTGAATGCGCATCGTCTCAGAGAATGGCACTTGTTGGTTTAGTACCAAGCAAAGCTGTGCAATGAACTTCCATGCCCCCTGTCCCTCCAGCTTCAGCAATGAAATGAGTGTCAAACATCAGTCTCCAGATTGCTTTGTTGGCGGCCATCGCATCTGATCTTCGATTCAATGTCACGTAAAAATTACCATCTTCCATCAAAAGTCAAATTATAAAATGCGGAAATGCTTCGAATATTAGAGAGCAACAGCAATTTTAATTAGGAAGTTGATACCTTGTGCGTATTTTATCATGAATGACATCACAGCGCATAAACTTCGAACCGCACCTGTGCTTAATAATTAATCTCAAATAAAAACACGAAAAAACTGAAAAATGTTATCCAGAATTCATTAAAAGTTTGTAAAAATACAACAAAGTTGGTTGCGCGCGTGAATGTTTGAACCCGCGGCCTTTCATATTCAGTGCTGCGCGTTATACCGCTCGGACATCGCTTCGCCAATCTCCTTCACAAGCTTTACTACATATGTAACTACGCGTGCATTGCTGTATTGCCTGTTGTGCTTGCTGCCTGTGTGTGTGTGCTGGCTGCCTGCCTGCCTGTGTGTGTGTGTGCTGGCTGGCTGGCTGTGTGTTGTGTTTAATACATTGTGCGCTTTATGAATCAGGCAACTACGTAGCGTGCACTAATGCATTATTGTGTGTGTCTGAGCGTCCATTATGGCTCTTTTTGAGCTGAAAAACATTTAACGAATTGGAATTAATATATTTTTGACGTAACAAAAATTAAAAACACATATAACCGCTGATTTTGGCTTTAGAACCACACATTCTGTACAAAAAGTCATGGTCTGGAACCGTTCATACTAAAAGTTACGAACTCGGCGATAGCACCACCGTGTTTCTCGAGTACGAAAACCACATAAACAACTTTAATAGTTCTGGTAACCCAACTTTTCGGCGAAATTTTACTTCGGGAAGCACACTTTACATACAAAAAGTCGTGGTCATGGTCTGGAACCGGTCTCAGTCGTGGAGTTACGAAGTCGGCGATAGCACCATCGTGTTTCTCGTGTGCGAAAACCCTATATGCGATATTAACATTTCTGGTGTTCAGTAACGTCTGGGCCCTGACTAGTTTTTTGTGGAAAAAAAAAAGGAGAAGAACGTTTTTACAAAAATGACAACTGTATCTTGCCCGCGATTGCGCGTGTGGGCACGCAGCGGGATGAAATTTTGCGTGGCCATTTTGGGGCACGGTATATACATTGTGTGCAAGTTTGAGCTCATTCGGTTGAGTATTGTTGAAATAGCGCACGATCAAAATTTTCAGAAAGCGCACTATAGGGAATGAACCATATGTCGCTTAGCATTACCATGCTAGCTCCGATAACCAGTTCCGTATCTGGTCATTTTAGGTCACGGCGGTAAGGGCAGTAAATCGTCAAAATCTCGGTCTTCTGGAAGCGGCAGTTCTGGCGATTCACAAGAACCTCACGGACAGCACGGTGGTCCAGGACGTTGGTTTCAGTGACTAATTCTTGTTTTCTTTTTCAAAAAAATAGGTAACCCAACTTTCGGACCAAATAATATTTCGATAGAGTTCCACTCAAGTCACATAGCATGATTACAGAAGTCGAAATCCACTTCGGTTGTCAGTGTGGTGGTGGCAGTAATGAGACGGACGCAACAACGGGTGAGACTACACCGCCCCTGATCGATCTGTTGACCACACCCGGACCACGACACTTTGGGATGGGGGAAGAAGGGGAAGACATGATGGAACATCCGGGATTGGGTGCGTTTGCGTGGAGCCCTTTTCGATTCAGTGTAGCTTTGAAGATTTCGAGATTTTCCCCTCTCATTCCCTTCTTAGTGCGTGCTAGGCTGAAAGCACCGATAACTTCCTTCTTTAGAAGAAATCCTGGCGCATTTCGGTCTGGAGTGCGAATGCCAAGGTCTCGAATTGGAAGGCGTCATCTCACTGCCCATCCCGCTGCATCACATGCCCATGGGACCACATCCGCATCCCGACCCTGACATGTGGCAATGAACTGTGTTCTGATATTTATTCTGCTGGTGGTTCGCTTGTGATTGTAAAATGCATACGCGTGCCTTTAATTCATAAAGTCATTTTATATACAAATTCTAAGGTACAAAGTCCTGGGCATCGGCGGGTGGTAGGCTGATATTCACGTGGTCGAAACAGGCAAATTGCGTTTGTTCGGGTCAAGTACATGATTTCCGATTTAAACATTTTCAAAAAATCGAATATGACTTGTAGACAACAATTCTGGCTGTTTCACAATCAGTGATTCGATTTCAACTGCCTGCCAAAGAGTATCAACTGACCATACCACCAGTTGCACCTCTCTGTGAGCTGATACGCGCTCTGTTTTTTTCGTCAAACCGAAGAAAGTTTTCCACGGGAACTGCCTCAGCTTTCTTCCTAAACAGACTTTCTTCTAAGAAGCTAAACTTTTATTTCCTGTGTGATAAACTGTTGTCCGAAACTTGCTCTCAGCTTATTCACCACACAACGTAAATCGGTGCCTTTCAACTTCGATGCCTACTGAAAAAATGAACGAATGAATAATCTGGTTTTCTAATTTTGAAGATTCCAGCAGCACTTTTATGCACACAGCAACGAGTCGAATATTTGCTGTTTGTACAGTAATCTACCTGTGTAGCTGTACAATCTACCGTAACCGCGTCAAGTCACGTACCATTTTTAGTTGGCACAAAGGGGCCGACTGCCACGTTTCTCGAGTGTAAAACTGCCTTGATCCTTGTAGTACGGCATTCATTCCTGCAATTCGGCTTGCAACACACACCGAAATTAGGCGCAAGCTCAATCTTATCCTCGACCGCAACCATGACGTCATCCCGATTCGCGATTCTCTCCATTCTGCTGTTGCTGTTGGCTGCAGTCATTTGGCATCAAGCCAAAGCCCACGACGACGACCATGTCGAGTGCTATAACACAGATATTATGAGTAAGAAGGAATTCTTGGAATTCCACCAATGGCCTGAAACCAAACGCAGTGGATTCAAAACAGACGACTGCAAATCATGTCAAATTTCACAATTCGTACGTTTGATCCGCCCGGATTTCCTTTTTGTTCTCCTAGACGTACAACAACATGCGACCGCTTATGCACTGAGCCTGCAAAGCCTGCAGGCGCGGCAGGCTGCTATCTTTTGTATTGAGCATGCACCTGCAGGCGCGGCAGGCTTTGCCGCCAATCAGCCAAAAATTGCAGCTGGTACTGTATGTATCAATACATTACCATGAGCGCATGAGCCCAGTGTGGCTCTTCTGCCAAGGTAGAATTCATGAGTACCGCGAGATCAAAACCTGCTTTTGCATTTGTTTTCCAAGACAACAGATGCTTGCAGAAAGATGGCAGGGGCATTCGCACATGCAATTCGAAAACATGTGACGAAATGGACGATCCACACAGCACGACCGAAGACATGGTGAGAACTGCAGTATATGTATCTTCCACAAGCTTTTTTGAAAAAGGATTCTTTCAGTGGTTGCTTCGAACGTAAGAATGAGTTTTTGGTCGCATGAATGCATCTGTGTGGCAAAAACTGGACCACATGCGCACATCATTAATATACATATCATTACCGTGACCTGCTGATGCCTCATATCATAACTTTCAAAGAAAATTGGTTTTGATAAGCTGCGAGCATTCATAATCTGATTGCAGCCGTTCAATACGTGCTGTGAGGTCAGCGTGATTGTTGCGTGCAACATCCACATGGACCGGGCTGCGTGGGGCGGTGTCGAGCCCACGCGCGTGCCATCAACAACAGCGTTGTGCGCAGCAGCAGCCATGTTCATCATTCACGTTGCTTTTTGAGTGAAGACCCATCTGAGGATCCATGACACAAATCCATCAATATCCGCCACGATAACAAACTAGATAGCATACCTACATTTTCAACCACCGGTGATATCGCACGTCTTCGGAACTGCGTTTTTGCGATCAGTTCGGTTCGCGAGACAGGCTTCGTTTTTACCTATACATAGCTCTCAATTCTTTGCTTGATTGCGTCAGAGCAAGCTGAATTTTGCCAAACGGATGCAAACGTAGTTTCGTGCAAAGTGTACTACTTGCCAAAAGTTTCAATCTTGCATAAAAGGCACATTTAGGCACATGCAATCGAACGTACATACATATGTACATATATGTACCTCGTTTAAAAAATCCAATACCTGATGATGACCCTTCGTTTAGAAAACCACGTCCACTGCATCAGCCAGCGTGAGCCCGAAACATCTGACTTTGAACTACTGTACACTGACGGTCAGCTTGACGATGAACTTGACTTTGAACTCGCGGAAGTTCACCGTCATTTTTCACGCAACTTTCAGTGTGACGGTGAACTTTGAAGTTGAGCTTAACGGTGAGCTCGACTTTGTTTTGTGAATTCCAGCCATTGAAAGATCCGCCGCCGGTGCATAGTGCCAAACAGTGTGCAGCAATGGAACACGCGCGTAATACCAGATATACATGCATCGAAACGGACGAAATGGTGAGATTTGTTCATCTGGTACCAAGATCAAACGAGTGGATAAATGCTGACTAGGTAGGTACAGTAGGTAGGGGTAGGTGGTGCAATGCAGTACTACAGTGGACAATGGACATTTGACAAAACAGTCTCAGCAGGTTTCAAAACAATCTCAGCAGGTTTTTTCAAAACAGTCTCAGTAGGTTTAATCATGCAAAAACAGTGGGCTGTTTGGTATTGAACATGTTTAGCCGGTAACAGGAAAAACAAGAACTGTTTGTTAGTGTAGGTGTTAGGGAAGTTAAAGGAAATAATGAATCCTATAGTCGGAACGATCTACGGACTGGGCTGCAACAGCGTATATAAACATGGGACACGTTCTTCCTTCATTCACAGATTAGTGTCGGAAAAAATTTTGCAGTATCATTTTTTTCATTCAATGGTGATTCCACCGTCTCGAAGCATGAATTCATGGAGCATGATGCTGTTGCTGTTCGCTGCTCTCAGCTGGCATCGTGCCAAAGGCTGCTTCTTCCGTGTGACTGTCCGTGTCACTCACTCACAAGAATGCTATGATACGGAGTTGCAGGAAAAAAACGAATTTGAAAGGTTCGACATCCACCACGAGAAGAAGGAAACGAAATCCGACTGTGGTTCATGCCAAATTTCACAATTCGTACGTTTAATCTTAATCAGCTTCATTTCTAAACTTACGGTTTTCTCATTACCTGTTTTAAAATCCTTGTGCCCAGGATGCAGACGTAATTAGAAAAATTGTAATTATAGCTGAATGGCACCGGGATTCGCAAATGCAATCGGAAAGCTTGTGGAGAGTACGAAGAACCACACGAAAAAACCGACGACATGGTAAGCAAGGAACTATGCATCTGGGTTTCTAATGCTTTTCTGACACAAATTGTGGACTAAATCAATTTTATCCGAAAGGTCCAGCGTTTCCGCAAGAATTTGTTGTTGATAGATATTGAATAGCATTTGCGCCATTTGGTTGCAGCCCGTCAACGAGTGCTGTATGTTCACGATCAACGACGTTCCATGCAACCATCGTTTAACGATGGCCAAAACTGGCGAAACCATCCACTTGTCAGCGGCAGCACTGGGTGCAGCGATGGCCATATTTATTATTAACACTGCTTTGTGAATAAATTGAGCTCCTGTAACGCTATCACCTTTGTGACAAACGATGGTTTACTGCGTGACCGATGGCGTTCCATGTATAACGGCCTCATTTTCTATGCCAACATCAGCCCCAAATCATTAAGAAACAGCTATTTTGAATTCAACATTTGATGTCCTTTCTTGCCGACTTTCCAATCATAGGTACACAAAGACTGTCCCTGTTGCTACAATTTGAACTTGCACTTACATGCATGTACTGTATTATGCAATCTGAGTCATACACGTTCCGCTGCGATTTCTTTTACCTTATGCAATCTCTGTCAGCTTTTATCATGCGGACTGGTCTGCAACGGCATATAAAAACGGGACACAGTCTTCATTCATTTACATATTATCGTCGGAAAAAAAATTTACAGTGACGCCTTTTTTCATTCATTTGTTCGTAGCCACCCCCTCCCCGTCTGCGAGCATGAATTCACCGATCGTGATGTTGTTGCTGTCGACTGCCATTAGCTGGCATCAGGCCAAAGGCTGTTTCTTCCCTGTGACCGTCACAGAAGAGTGCTACGATACTGAGTTGCAGGAGAAGAACGAATTTGAAAGCTTCGACTTCCACCACGAGAAGATAAAAACGAAATCCGACTGCGCTTCATGCCAAATTTCACACTATTCGTATACGTTTGATCCTGGTCATGATTGTTGTGAGAGTTGTGACACGCTTTACCACATAAACAGCAATTTATTTGCAACGTTTTGCCAGCTTCAACCCCTCGCGTGGCAGTATCGCGCGCGGCTTTAGGGCGCCCTTAGTCATAGTGGAAAATGAAAATGGAAATGTCCAAGTTTTCCACTTCCATTTTCCATTATGACTAATGGCATACTGGAAAATGGAAAATGGAAATGAAACAAAACATTTTCTGTGTGAAATCTGACCAATCAGCTGCCGAGAATTGGGTGGAACAGAAAATGTTTTTGTCACATGTCAAAACATGACTGTTGCAGTTTCATTTCCATTTTCCAATACGCCCTTAGGGCGGACTTAGGTTGAACACGGAAACCGGAACACGGAAATAATTTACACACAAGCCAGTTTCATGGATTTCCGTGCACGGAAATATTTCCGTGTCACGGAAATATTTCCGGTTTCCGTGTTCCGTGATTTTTTTATATTCACGGAACACGGAAATATTTCCGTGCCAGTAGTTGCTGTTTGCGAGAAAACACTCGGGCTTTTGACGTCAGCACGCTGGCTTTTGTCATCACCACCGCAAAAGCACCGTTTGCGTGCCTGAAGCATTTCCGTGTTCCATGGCACGGAAATATTTCCGTGTTCCGTGATTCTCAAAAATATTCACGGAACACGGAACACGGAAATATTTCTGTGTTCCGGTTTCCGTGTTCAACCTAAGTCCGCCCTAAGTCATACTGGAAAATGGAAATGGAAAACGTGGACATAGATTATTTTTTGTATTTCCATTTCTATTTTCCACTATGACTAAGGGCGCCCTTAGCCATATGGCTGTTTCGTGTGCGATGGTTACGGTACCAACGTCTATCTCATCGCAATAACGTACATGACGATTTGGCTAGGTGACCGTTGCTTCTGGAAACCAACTGCGCACAACGGATTTCGGAATGTGAACTGTACAGCAATGTGCAATTCGAAGGCCTGACCAGGGCGAGCAGCGCACGCCCACGCTTTGCAGCCGGATGACAAAATTTTCACTGGCATGCCTCTGTATGTTAATGACGTCCATAGCCCTCGTATGACGTCAGTCAGTCACTGTAGTGTTGCCAAATATGGCCTTCCCTTCGCATCACCTGACCACAAGCGCACCACGATGGCTCTGTTGATTGTGGCCCTGATGTATGTCTGTGCCAGTACTTTCCATCATCATTCTGTTGAAATTCACACAGAAAGTGCGAAGTGGCCCTTTTTTCACTCATTGAGTCCATTTAGCAAAAAATGTGCTTTTGCATCTACTACATTCACGAGCCGTGGTGTCGACTGAATAGGAATCATGTAGTAATCGTAGAAATATTTTTTCAAAAAAGCCAAAATGATTGTTCACGTTCACGAACTACCTTCCCACGCGCGCCACTCTGAATCATGACATGAGCTGGATTTCTTGACAGACCCAAGTACAGTCATTGATATTTTTGGCTCTATATGTTGCTTTCGAAATTTGATTTGAACGCCAACGCCATGAGGACGATGGAATGGCCTACATACTGTACCTGCACAGTTCACCTCCTTGCCAATCCATTCATTGGCGATTCATTCAAAAAGTGCACAGCCGTGCAGCAACGACACCGTCGTTGTTTATCTCGTCGAGGGAACGTTTCCACTTTATGCATGGTACAGTACTTGTCCATTCACATATTCTGGCCTATAACGCGCAATGAGCACACAGCATGGCGCCGAGGCCGAGCATTCGTTTTCATGATGGCTCAGCCACGTGTTTGTGTCAGAGTGTGCTGTGTGTGATAGTAAATACGTTACGGATACAAGTTCGAGCAGACAGCATAGCGCGTAAACGAACAAATGCATCCACACAGTGCAAATACGAGACACGCACACACACACACACACGCACACGCCGTGCCTAGTCGTGCTTGTCCAGTTTAGTCCTCAGTCTGCCCTCAAACGCACAGACATTTCTGCTCTGGTTGGGCTGTTTATTCATTGTGTTCCGTCGCTCAAAGGACGAATTTTTGCTCCCGTTTGCCGTTTCCCTCCGCCATCCGCCAGTTGTTCCTTTTGTTTGATCACAAACTGTTTTGTTGCATAAAATGTCCTGTTGTTTCAGCTGATCAATTTGTTTACTGTCAATCAGCGAAACGATGGTGTTTTTCAGCACTTGCGGGCCGAATGAAGTTATGGTTGTCTCAGGTCAGTTTGGAACACCGGGGATCCGTGTGCACTCTAAAAACTACAAGTACAAACCGTAAAACTGAGTTTGTGGCCCGTAAAAGGAAGTATAGTAGCTCCTCGCAGTGTGACACACTCCGGACACGGACTGTGAAACATCAACCAATCGCTGTCTGCCCGAATAAGATTTTTAGCTGCAGGCAACTTTTGATCATATGCTAAAATACTAAACGCATGAAGCTTGTTTGAACACGTTCATGTGTGCTGCGCTCACCACGCTGCTTAGTGGCACGCCAAGCTGGACGTTGGGACGTGTTTGGGCGTACACTCAGGTGCTGACGTACAAAAAACACTTGAAAATGTGTCCAACGCGGCAGTGATGTCAATGAATTTTGTTTATGGCCACTTGCGTACGTGCAATGAGTGTGGCATTGCTATACTGCCACTGCAATGTACGGAACGTTATGGAAGAATGAAAGTTTAGTGACCCCACTGTATAGGGTGGAACCTTCGAAACGATAAGTGTTGGGTGTAAAGGTCGATATGTAGAGCTCGGTGAAAAGCTCGACCAGCTCAGTGCAATAAACATGAAACATTGCACGCAGTTAACATGGAATGTTTCAAGTTTACACCGAGCTCTTT
>JASAMV010008482.1:0-41412 GCA_030248065.1 Rhynchonema sp. JSB1_4
TCAAAAAGTGTTGACGATAGATAGATGAATTTGGGGGGACCCCCCCCCCCCCACCCCCTCCCCAAGTACTGCCCTGTCCCGGACGACTCCCCCCAGCTCGGCCGGTCGGTTCGGTACAGTAGGTAGGTTGATTGCAGGCAGGCTTTTTTGGTGGTACAGTAGGTTGATTGCTGCAAAGCAAAGGCCTGGGTATGGGTAGCTACTGCTTCTTTCTTCAAAACGATGACTGAAAAGATCAAGAACGGAAATGTTATTGCGCGAAGCGCAAAAATTTTGGTTCAAAAAATGGTAATTTCGTTCAAATTTAGGCATACCGGGCCGGACCGGGCCGGGCTGCTCGGCCCGGCCCGGCCCGGTCCCCCCAAATCTCCGGCCCAGCCCGGCCCGGTCGACCAACTCCAAAATCGCGGCCCGGCCCGTTTCCGATCTCTATGAAATCAGAGGGTGTGGTAGGGTCGTGCCGGGTAACCTCGGCCCGGCCCGGTCCGACGGCCCGACTGACCAAAACTCTGGCCCGGCCCGATTTGAAAGTCCAAAACAAAGCGCGGCCCGGCCCGATTTTGGGGTCAAGGAAAAATGGTAAAAAAGGCCCTCAATACCAGAATTACCGTAAAACCTAAAATACAAGGGGGGCTGTATTTTTTCACTGACCCCTTTTAGGGGGGCTGTATTTTTGGGGGGCTGTATTTTTTCGCTGCCCAAAATCTCAAAAAATGTTCCAAAAAATACCTCTAAAATGGAGTTCTGTCGGGGTGTTACTGGTCATTATTGAGTGTTTTTAGGTACAGATCTTCCATAAAAGGCTTTACGTCATCATATACTCAACCACAAACGTTGTACACAAGGTGTCTTATACAAGAACTTGACTTTACGACCCCCAAGCGGGGAATTCCAAGTTGGGTGGGGCTGTATTTTTTGGGGGGGGTCTATTTTTCACTGACCCCTTTTAGGGGGGGCTGTATTTTGGGGGGGGGCTCTATTTTAGGGAATACGGTAGACCCAATACCAATACCAAACACCAGTATTGGTATTGGTATTGGGTGGTGTTATGGTATTGGGTATTGTGCCCACCCATGGTCGCAATCGGGCCGGGTTTGGCCGGCCCAGCCCGAGCCCCCAAATCTCCGGCCCGGCCCGGCCCGAATTTTTGGCTCAGATTTTGACCTAATTTTTGCGATTTTTTTTAATTTGATTGAACCTATCTTTTTGGTTGAAAATTCATTGTTTTCCATGAAAAAGTTGTCAGATAGACAATACTGATCACTGACTTGCCGAATCCGTCTGAAATTTTAGTATTTTTGACAAAAATCCCTACTTTTTCAGTAAAACAAGTCACTTCAGAAGCTTCGGGCCGGGGTGCCCGGCCCGGCCCGACCCTCCACCAAATCTCCGGCCGGCCCGAGCCAAAAGCCCAAAATCGCGGCCCAGCCCGGCCCGGCCCGAGGTTGCGACCTCTGATCTTTACCGTACCCCTCGTTTTTTTCGGAGGGGGAGATAGTGTACGACCCACGAGGGGGAAGGGGGGGAAGACCCAAATTCAGGAAAAAGCCACTTTTTGAGGTAGAAAATTTGACCTATTTTTGCCCCTTTTTGGAAAAAATCTTCATAAAAACGGTATTTTGTCGACTTTTGAGAACATTGACTTAACAATCACACATTTTTTGCCTAAAACTGCCCATTTTAGGCCTAAAATGCCAATTTTAGGCAAAAATTGGGGGAGATAGTGTACCCGGTGGGGGAGATAGGGGGATAGTGTACCACCTGAGGGGGAGACAGCGTACCCGAGGGGAGGACGCCCTCCCCCCGCCCCCCCCCCCCAGGAACTACACTGCTGGCCAGTGTAGTTCCTGGGGCCCCCCCTCGGGTACGTCTGTTCCCCCTCCATGGTACGCCTGCCCCACTGTTCCCCCTCCGGGTACGTCTGCTCCCCCAATTTTTACCTAAAATAAGCAAATTTTGGCCTAAAATAGGCATTTTTAGGCATAAAATGTGTGATTTTTAGGTCAATGTCGTCAAAAATCGCCAAAATACCCTTTTTATTGAAATTTTTCCAAAAAAGGGGAAAAAATGAGCCAAATTTTCGACCTCAAAAAATGACTTTTCTCCAAATTTGGGTCCTCCCCCCCCCCTTCCGGGTCCCTCCCCCCCCTTACCCCCAGGTGGGTACGTCTGTTCCCCCTCCGAAAAAAAGGGGGGTACCGCCTGTTCCCCCTCCGGACCAGGAACTACACTGCTGCTGGCTGGTCATTATTGAGTGCTTTTAGGTGCAAATCTTCCATAAAAGGCTTTACGTCATCATATACTCAACCAGTGGTGTAGCTACCCAGGCGGGGCGGCAACCTACTGTACCACCCAAAATGCGGGGCGGCAACCTACCTACTGTACCAGCCGAGCTAGGGGGGGGGTCGTACCACTTGGGGGGGGTCATCTGGAAACCGAAATTTTTTATGTCTAAATACTGAAGAAAATGTGGCCTAAAACACTAATTTCGCGCGCAGCGCGCGATTTTTCGCCTATTTGCAGACAAATATGCTAATTTTATGCAATTTTAAGCCAAAAATGAATGTTTTGGGTGAAAAGTTAGGTGGGGCGGCAACCTACCTACTGTACCAGGGGAGGGAGGGGCGGCAACCTACCTACTGTACCAGGCGAGGGGCGGCAACCTACCTACTGTACCTAGGGGGGGACCCCCCCCCCCAGCTGCACCACTGTACTCAACCGCAAACGTTGTACATAATGTGTCTTATACAAGAACTTGACTTTACGACCCCTAAGCGGGGAATTCCAAGTTGGGGGCTGTGTTTTTTCACTGACCGACCTCTTTTAGGGGGCTGTATTTTGGGGGCTCTATTTTAGGGAATACGGTATGTTTTTGTGATTCGGTTTCTGTGAGCCGGGTTATAGTGTCGTCCACCGTAAAAAACGTTTTTTTCCTGGTAAAAAACGAAAAAAAAGGTTTTTCAGGAGCCAAATCTAGGCTACTAAAACAGGAAGACGTATGCCTGTCTGTCTGTCTGTCTGTGGCCCCTTCCCTCGGACGGGTCACTTTTCACGGGTAGCTTTGGGTATGCTAACGGGCCAAAAGTCCAAAATTCGGGCCGGGCCGGCCCGAACCTAATCTCTGTTTGAAATATTGATTGTTGTTGTCGTTGTCGTTGAGTTGATTGTTTTTCTGCTACTGTTTCATTGATCAAGCAACTGTAAAAATGGGCTTGGCGATGGCGTGGGGCAAGAAGGATTCAGGTCATAAAACAGCGGTTGGTCCATTTCAGAATTTTGTCCACAAATGTCTTATCCACCATACGGTCCTCCTGGCAGAGGCGGCGGATATCCCCCGACTGGCCCACCACCAAATTATGGCGAAGCTCCCCCTCCGTACGATTATGATGACAATAATTATGGACAGCGACAACATCAGCCTCAATATACTGCATCGTCGTCGCATGGGTCCGGCGGTGGCGGTGGCATAGGCAACGAGGTCAGTAGGCGGGAGGATGGTTCGGTTTTTGGGAAACCGGCTTTGTTTTGTAGCAGAGAGCTAAGAGCTGTCAATTCGGGCCGGGGCGGGGGGTTACCCCACCCGTCGCCCTCGCCATAGTTACCTAGGAAAAATCCGAGGGAGGTTGAGTTCTTACCAGTGTAGTTCCTGGTCCGGACCGGAGGGGGAGATTCGGAGATAGCGGACTCCCGACCCCGAGGGGGAAGAAGGGGGAGACCAAAGTTCAGAAAAAAGTCACTTTTTGAGGTGGAAAATTTGGCCTGTTTTGCCCCTTTTTGGAAATAATTCTTTATAAAAAGGGTATTTTGGCGACTTTCGATCGACAGTACCGGTCAGCAACTATGAAATACGGTAAATTTTGGATTTTTCAGCTGAAAAACGTGGGCAACTTCTTGAAACACAACAAATTGGCAGCGGTGAGTTGAGTTGCTCATGCTTTGCTTTTCGTTTCGTACGAGAATAAGTCTGCACGGCGAGTTGTTCTGTTTTTTCTCGTTTGGTAACACATTTTTTCAAGTTGTTTTTCAGGCGACAACAGCGTTCAACTACAAGTGCGGCGGCACGCTGGGCAAAATGTTCGCCGCGGGTCAGGCATATGACCTGGCAAATCGCTACCAAAAAGATCGACAATATCAGAAGGCGACGTCCGATTACGACATGCAACAGCAGCAACCAAGTGGGTATGGCGGGTACTCCGGTGGTCAATATCAACAGCAGCCTCAGTACCAGGCAGGATATGCAACAGGTGCTTATGGCGGAGGTGGTTACGGTTCTCAACCGCCGCGCTCTCCGCAACCGCCGCACAAATCAAAAGTTCGTGGGTGAACTTTTTGGAAGCGAATGGCTCGAAATACGGAGCTTCGTTTTTGCACCACGTTTTCAGAATGTCCTCGACAATATTCTCAGCAGCAAAACCGCCGGTGATTTGATGCATGGTGGACAAACTGCCTTGAAGAAGACGGAACATTTTGTGAGCTCGCAGTTGGGAATTGATGTCATGGTAAAACGCATTCACTGATATTGCTACTACTCACCTCACAGTGCAAAAGTCTGCTTCGAAATAATACCGCTGATTATTTTCAGAAGCCATTGATGAGTGGTTGCAGCATCCATCTTGTATCGGCAGTCACCGGGCGAACGTTGCAAATCATGAGCGGACCCGGCGGACGATTATTTCTGGATGCCAACGGGGCACAAGGGCCACAAGCCTGGAATGGTACCTCGACAAACATAAACTGAATTCCACTGATTGAAGTTATGATTTGAACTAATTTCCAGCCATTTTTACTGTGATTCGAACGGGCGAGAAGGAAGTGCTGCTCCACAACAACAATAACTACATCACGTTGTCGGGCGGTCAAGCAACTGTCTGGCCTTGTGTGAGTCGCAAAAATTGTATAAAAAGGAAAGATTATCATTAACAGCTGACGTTCTTATTATTTTGCAGCCGATGGGCCAATCTCCGCCACCCAACGGTCGCCTACGCGTGCACAAATGCCAGAAAGGTGTGTCATTCGAGTCGATGACCGAGCCAAACAATTCGATTGGTGTCATGCCAAATGGACAGCTGAAACCGACATTCAATTTGGACTATCGTGCCTGGGAGGCCTCGTTTGCTGTTGTCAGTTTGTGAATCTCGAAGAATGCAAAACACTGAGAGGTCCAACTGAAAAACTATTTTGATGAATACTCTACAAATAGCTTTGTATTTGCTGCAAAGTTTTTGTGATACATGTGACTTTGTACTTCATATTCTGTGGCGTTGGTGCTTATTTAATTTATACTCAACTGAGCTTGGTAAGAACTCGCGTTTCAACATTATTTTCTGGCCCTGCATAATACTGTGCTGATGTACTTGCGCTTTATTTACCGCTTTGATTGTGGGATTCTAAGACTTTGTTTGTGATAATGTGCAGCTGAACTGATATTGTGATGTGTTCTCGTGCAAATTGCGATTATTCGAAATTGAAAAGATGTCAATACCGTTTACTGCTTCATTTGCATTAAATACTAACTCGCTCAGTTTGTTTATCATGTTGTGAATCGGGGGTGTGTCAATACCTTTCGCTTTCAGCCTGTAGAAAGCGCTTATTTTCGATCACATTCATTGCTCATTCTTTTTCAATCTTTAGCTTGTTGAACAGGTTTTTGGATTGCAAGCTATTTACCAGGCAAAATGTCACGTCAGTCACGCCCGGGCGATGCGCAGTTGTTCATCGGACGTTTGCCGAAGGACATCCGTGAGCAGGACTTGGAACGCATTTTTGAACGATACGGCAAGATGACACGATGCGATGTTCGATCCGGTCAGTCTGTGTTTGGAAAGTTGGACCTAGGGTTAGAGGTGAAGTACCCGACATCTGAGGAAAAGCCGACACCCGCCAAACTACCCGACATCAAAAACTGACCAGATTTGCTCATTTGCATCAATAGTGCCTCTTTTGGCTCTGTTTACTGGATTCAAGTTTTTCAAACGAAATAAACACCAAAATGTAACGTTCTGCCGCGCCTTCGAAAACATTTGGTTCGAAGAAAAGGTTCTCAAAAGCTTTCAGCAAAACTGATGTTTTGAACCGTAAGTGTCGAAAACCCCACATCTGGAAGCACCCGACACCTACACTTTTTGGCACCAGACATCCCTCTAACCCTACTTGGACCTGGTGCAAGTTGCGCCTAACAATTTTCGTTCATATCTAATTCTGTCGTTTTATCTGCTTGTGAGTCACTTTCCGCCTCAACGTCCGACGTCTGCAAATTGCACCTGATGAATTTTGAAAAAAGCCATAATCTTCGGGATTATGATGATTCATGGCGCCTAAAAATTGTAACAGGGACCTGTTTCTGACTATTTCCACTGCACAGGCCCACTGCACGCGTATGCGTTTATTGACTACGAGGACAAACGAGATGCCGAGGTTTGTAGAACCGTTGTTGGTGATTTTAGTTGCTTGTCGCAGCATCTTTCTTTCAGCTTTTGTGCTCAAGTGCTAAAAGAATCGCCCAACAGAAAACCAAAACTCATAAAATTTTCAGTTTATTGCTGCTGAAAGACCCTGATTGATTGATTGAATGCACACAATGTGGTCTGATCGCTCGCTAAGTGATAGACAGAGAGATAGCCCATTGACTGATGCTACCGATCGAATTGATTGATTTTGATCGATTCATTGCCCCCGTCTGATCTGATAGCCAAACCCGTAGCGATTGATTGATGCACCAGACAGAATGGGTAATGTTACGCTGATCATGGGTTTTTCAAAAATACCAATATTACGGCGAACGTTCACGTTCAATTGTAGTATAGTTCAACGTCTGATAATTGTTTTGAAGTTTATTATTAATTTTGATTCGGTGGCTTTGTGCCACTTTTTCTATGCTCCTCCACTCCTCAATTGCCTAACGCCCATTTCGTCACATGCAGGACGCGGTGCACAGCGAGAACGGTCGTGAGTATCGCGGCAAGATCATGGCGGTGGAATGGGCGAAAGGCGATGGGTACAAATATCGCGGACCGCAACCGCCGATTGTATGATTTTACCACGAATTTAATTTGCAGATTTGACTTCAAAAGGATTGATTTTTGCCATATTTCCACAGTCTCGCAATCGTTACGGTTACGATGTGCCGTATCGTGGTGGTCGGTCGAGCCGGCGCAGTCGCAGTCGCTCGCGGTTGGTAATATTAATTATGTGGTTTGTTATCTAGTTAGAAATTTAGAGATTTCTACTTTTGGATAAAGTGTGTATATTTCAGCTCTCGTTCTCGCTCGCGCTCACGATCGCGTGACCGTAAACGGTTAGGAACTTTTGTTTTTTTATTCACAGTTTGTGATTTAGGTCTTTGTGAATATCTCGTCCATTTTCAGTTCCCGTCGTTCTCGCAGCCGTTCGTTGAGCCGCAGTCGCAGGTTTGCTGATATATTTGATGATTAACACATTTTTAGTTCTTCTAAAACAGCTTTTCTTATTCTTTAATCATAATTTTTTTCCAGCCCATCTGGATCGCCGCGTCGTGGACGCAGTGCAAGTCGAAGTCGCAGCCGAAGTCGCAGTCGTAGTTGAACGACAACAAATAGAAATCTGATTGTTATTCTGGTTGTTTGCTCTTTCTAGTGGATACCCAGTCTAACTGCTTACACCTTGTGAAATGAAATTCATGGTTATTTCTTCTTTTTGAATATTTGTTTCCAAATTTGCGGCAGCACATCATTGTCGTGTTGTTCAGCCGTTCTAGTTCGCTGTTTGTTGCACTGTCGGGTTCCGCTTTTGTGTTGTCCATCTTTTGCTATTTTTTGACTGGTCTATCCACGCAGACAGTATTTCTTCTGTTACATAATCGAAGCGACCTTGTTAGTCTAACTGTTCTTGTCACTGCTGACAGAGAGAGAGGGCTGGTAATTGGTTTGGATCCGACAATCCATTCTGACATGAAACTCGCGCCTTTTGTTTCTTCATACCGAATAAAGTGTTGTCGTTTTGTTCATCTTCTTGCAATTGCAATTGAAGTAAGCATCGGCAAGTCTTCTGATCTTTCTGCGCACCTTCTTCGTGTGCATTACTGCATTTCGTTGTGCTTTTTGGTTCGTTTGCGATTGTAATTTTGATTGATTCAGGATGACGGTGACAGCAATGAGTGCTCACACGGTACTCCCAGCTGTGTCGCCGGCCACGATGTACGCCAAGGCCGAATCCATACAACACGCCGTCATATTGGAATCGGGCGATGTGGACTTTGTTGCACAGTTGGATTTCGCTTCTGTGAGTTTGGGGGGTTAAATTCTTGTCGTTTTTGCGGTTCATTTTAGCGTGAATACGAAATAAAAATTATGATCAGTTTGAAAGTTTTGGTTGGTGAATAAATCCAACAAGTTCAGTTTGATCGCAGGCCCTTCGACAAGAACGTAGTAATATGGCCATTTGTTGAATTATCGTAAGCAACAGAGTTATCTACCGCTTGATCGGGTGGGAAGCAGGACGCCACAGGGTGTGCCGCCCGATGACCAACTGAGATTTACATTTCAGTTGCTGGAAGATCTATTAGTTACCGATTTGGACTACGCGTTGACCAAAGATGCTCACAATTTATTATGGACGGTCGGGTACAAACGAGTGATCGATCAACTGCAGAAAAATATCAGGGAACGAAAAACGGACCATTCGGCCAAAGCGGTTTGTTTTGGTTTAATCTTGGGTGGAAAACTTATGTTTCGCCCGAAATTTCGAACAAATGAATGTGTATATCAATTAGTTGGCTCGCACAGAGACTGACATGCTCGCAACGTTGCCGAAGCAATCTGCGGTTGTCTTGTGTTTCACGGATGCATGACTTGGGCAACTGATTTTGCACTGGCGCTTTCATGTGTTGTGCCTGTCCTGTTGATAATTTACGCATATGAAAATCCCCCGTGAGAATAGTTTATTATATTGCAGATGTACAACGTGTTTTTACACAATGCGGCCGGCCGACTACAACAGCTAATGACACGATTATGCCAAGTTTATGAAATACCGTTATGTGGACTCGATAAGTTAGTTATTTTCGCAATCTTTTAAATTAAACACAATAGAAAAATTTAAACATTACAATACATGATGGCAGGTACCAAGAAGTGGGCGACATTGACACCTTGTTTTATCGATCGAAATTGGGCCGCAGTTTTTCCAACGACAATGCCAAGTGCGTGGTGCAGTTCCTTGTGATCCACATTGGCGATGTGTTTCGGTACCAGGTTCAGCATTCTTCGTATTGTTGATAGAATTCTAGCTTTGAGAATGTATCTGAATGAATTCTAAAATTCTACTCCAGCGCTATCACGGCCTGGCCGAATGTCACTATCGTCAAGCGATGCGCATCGAACCAGGCGAAGGGCACGCTTGGAATCAACTGGCCATAACTGCGCATGCAAGGTTGGATTGGAATTTTCACTCGGTTCTAGTGTTTCAATAAATATGCTGCTGTTGTTTGCAGCAACAACTACCTGTTATGTGCCTATTTCTACACACGTGCCTTGTACGCCGCCCAGCCGTTCGCGCCAGCCGCTGCCAATCTGGAACGTTTGCTCAACTCGTCTGCAACACAGCCATGGGGTTCGGAACAGTGTAGTTCCTGGTCCGGAGGGGGAGATAGCGGCCCCCCTTTTTTGGGGGGGGGGGCCCCCGGGGGGGGGGGGGGGGGGGGGGAAATTTTTTTTTTCTTTTTTTTTTTTTTATTTCCCTTTCAAAAGAAAGGAGAGGGGGGGGGGGGGGGGGAGGGGGAGGGGGGGGGGAAGGGTGCGGGGGGCCCCCCCCCCCCCCCCCCCCCCCCCGGTTCGGAAGGTGTTCAGTTATTTTTATTTTAAGATTTGTTTGAAGTTTTCCAAATTTCCAGACGATTCCATCAGCACGGCGCGCTCGTTCGCACAAACGGTGCTGCAGATCAATGCACATCTACATCACGAAACACAACTGAACGAAATCGAACGTGACATACTGCCGAGACTGTTGCGCGCATCGGTGATGGTGTACAAGGGACACGAGTTGTGCGATGTGTCCGATAGGAATACTGGGTACGGGATGTCATGTGGCCTTTTTTAACTTCAGGATGGACACTTTCACTTTTCGACAAAACGGTTTGAGCTGACAAAAGCTGGTCACCCAAAGTGACGCTGAAATGCGATGTAATGATTTGTTTTATCGCAGAGGCAAAGAGAAAAACAGCAAACTGTTTCGTCGATGCCGCCGCAAGTGATCGCAATGGCTGTTCAGTTCAAACTTGGACAACCAGAAACTATATGGTCAACCAGTTTATCTGTTACCAAAGCATTCGATTCGCAGCTACCCCTGCACCTGGCTGCAACTATTCGTGATCAGCGTTGTGTCATTCGAGCGCATATTCGCTGGTTCACTGCACACCAACGATCTGTTGTCATACAATCAACTGGTGGGTGTTTGCGCTTCGGACACAGACAGACACATTCACATACTGACCGAACGATTGATTCGCATCTTGCTCGCGGGAGTGGTCAGATTCAGCGTGCTGCCGGTTGGTTTTTCGTATTTTCGTGCATAAAATGAGTTCAATACATATGATCATGGCGCTTATATCAATGAAACATCATTTTTGTCAGGCGCTGTCGTTATCATGTGACCTCGCTGAGCAACTGCGTTCAATTCAACCGTGGCTGTCGTGTTTGCGCGTCGCTTATGGTTGGTCGAATGAAACATGTTTGGTTGTCCGTGTCACAAAGGAATAGAGACCTTTGCACGCCGTGTCCAGGCTGGATTTCTGCGCTGCCGGCCGCAGCGATGCAATCATTGCTCACTGGTGGCGAACGACAGCTGGCACAGTTGTTGCACTTGATTGCTGTGTTCGAAAATGATTCGGTACTGGTTGGCATGTTTCTTGACAATACTTTGGCCCAGTCTTAAGCGTCCCTGTTTATAGTGACAGGGAAGGATAGATTGCCTTATTATTGCAGTCTCAGACGCGGAGTGAGCCCGACTCAGACGAGCAGTTGGTTGCCGATTTCACGGGCTTCTTGCCGTTCACTGCCTGGTTGGGCAGTATTCACGCAGCGATCGAGTCACAATCACAAAGCTGTGCCCGGGTGCAGACGTTGTTGCAACTGATATTGGACAACAGGGATGTCGACCACGCATCCATTGAGGCCACTATTGGTAAGGGGGGGCTTGATTCGTAATCGTCGTTCAATAAGTTTTGATTGTGTTGGGATCTGTGTTAGCAGGAGTTGAACGTTAGTTCGTTCGGTAAACCCTTCTGACTTGTTATAGTTGGTTCAATGAAAAATACAGTCAATCTGTGCGCTAAAAATAAAAACATAGTCAAACACAGTGAAACAAAAACAAGTATAACTTCTCATAACATGAGCCAATGTGCATTGCAGGTGACGATTGCGACAGTCTGAGCAGTTGTGGTGTGTCAGCAAGTGTGAGTGGCTGTGACGTGGGGAACACGAGTAGAACAGACAATCAAGACCAACAACATAAAACGAATGAAACGCCTCCCATACCGCAATCACCGTTGGCGCAGAGAAAGAGCAAGGTCTCAATTTGCATTTTTTCCCCTTTTTTCCTTCCTTTTGACGACATACAAATATCAACAATGTTTGTTTGCAGGTTGTGCCACTCCTGAAATTTTACCAGAAACAACATCAACGACAATTACTATTGGAGAATCGACCGTCCTCAACAACACCGCTGGAATTGAACAGAAGTGGAGTTTTGAACGTGAGAAATAATTTCTGTTTTATTCGCACAATGTTTGTAACAAAAATTAGGCTAATAGGACTGTCTTCAAATCAAGCAATAATACATGAGCCCCAAATGAGCGCGAGAAATAATACATGTCGTTTGACGACTTTGTTTGAGCACAGTGGCATAAGCCAAAATTTATCGAAATATGTGCAGGTCTCACCACCGCAGAGCGCTGCCGACGACAATAATATTGCGACAGCCAATCAGCTCGGCGCATTGAATAGCACAGACCAATCAGCAAATCGATCGATTGACTACGATATGCCACCGCGATTCCAGGCAGCCCGACTGAGACAAGCACTGGGCCGGGGCTGTGGCATTGCAGGGGTGGGATGGGACAGACCAGGTGCACACATGGTGCCTAATGAAGAAAGGGGTATGTTGGGTGGACTTGGTGTTTTCACTAATATTACAGATAAATATAGAGCATACCACTTTATTTGTGGTATAATACATTTCGAACAATTTCGCTGCTTAGTGTATCTTACAGACGCGGGAAAACTACCGTTCGAAGTTGTGACAGGCCAGAAGCTCAGCACACAGGCTGTGTAAAACTGCATTAGGCAGCGGAATGCTGTAACCTTTTTTGTAACCCTCTCTGTATCAACTAATTTTTAATAATTTTGTCTCAGGCTGTCGTTGACCTCATAATTAATGTAGTGAAAATGTTATTCATATTTACCAAAGATCCCTGGTCCACTATCATGTCACTGCAGTGGTGTCGTTGGGAAATCAAAAAGTCAGGATACCGGATACCCAAAATCCAAAATTTTCGGATACCAGATACCCAAAATGAAAAATCTCGGATACCCAGGCGGGTTGTTCAAAAAAGGCCAATTTTTTTAGAGGAAAATCGAGCAAAATCGGTGTTGAAAGCGCAAAAAATGGTCATTTTGGGGGTTACGCTTGCGCCAGTAAGCGATTTTGAGCATTTTGGAGGTAAAAATGGGCGATTCTTACGGTTTTCGGAAGAATTTTAGGGTAGGATACCCCTGGACAAAAAGTCAGGATACCGGATACCCCTGGGTGAAAAAATCAAGATACCGGATACCAGGGGGGTGACCCCCTTCCCCCCCCCCAACGACACCACTGTGTCACTGTCACGGTAGTAGACTGCATTATTTCCGAATTTCATTCTTTTTGGACCTTTGCAGCGAGCGAGCCCGAATCCTCAGCGCATACTTCCGTGTCGCCACCTCCCGGTCTTGGCCCGGCTGAGCGCATGTTCCCCGTTGGATCAGGCTCGGTGTACAGCAGTCAAGATCCAGACCCTTTGTTCGACCAGGCACCAAATGTGCGCATGCCCGTGCCCAGGGAATTTATGGTTCGAAGAGCGTTTATTTTTAAAATTTCAGCAAATTTTTGCAATTTTTGTGAATCTTCGATCCATTGACATATTTTGCTTTCGTGACAGGCCCCGCAAGCACCCTTGCACCCACCGATGTTCGCTCGTGCACCCGGCGCTCGTGACCATTCGTGCACACGACCATATGGCTTCACCAGTCCACCCAGATTGCAGTCTCAGGTTGGGTGAATGTGAATGACCAGTATTTTAGGTATTTCATAAACAGCCAATGAAACATCAGGTCACCTGGCGTCCGCTGCAACCACCGCAAGCGAACAGCGGGCCGAGATTGCGTGCCAGATTCCACGTATCAACCCCACACACAATCGAGGCTAATAATGTTCGTGGAATATAAAATTTTTTAGGTTCTGCTGTGTTTTTCATTCATAGATTCCGGCTAAAAGTTGAAGTTGATGTACAAGCTCTCCTGCATAGTCTGGTGCACGACGGTCGCAAATGAACTGAAGAACTTGTGGAACGTGCATCCGTGCGTGCAGGACAACTTGTATCAACCAAACCACATTGCAATTAGCCATAAATTGCAGTCCCATTCATCGTCACTACTGCACGAAGCGATCGGTCAACCACAACAACAGTCACTGACCAACCTGCCACCTGAACATGTCTTCAAAATGCTGGCGTCCGATGAAAATATGGCGGTCGGTTTTATTTGGATTTATCAGTGATGAGTCGGCGCAATTATGTGGCGGCAATATCGAATTAGCGGCACTAGCGGATGCAGGGGGGCCACAGCGGTCTAGCCCCCTTTGGTTACAGTGACCATTTCGGAGAGAGCAAGGAAAAAGGATCCCTAAATCGCAGTATTTTCACTCTAACACACTTCAAAGGCCCAAAAATCGCGCGCTTCGTGCGTCGTATACGCACCGCTCCATTCGTTGAAATTTGGCCGTCGCGCGTGCAAAAAGTGCGCGCGCGCATACTCATTATTTTGTATGGTATTTAGCTTAAAATCGTCCAGTTATATACAAACACTGGATAAAAATGATTTTTGAAAAATCAAACATGCACCAGATAAAAATGACTTTTGGGATTCGGCCCCCTCTCCTTTCGCCGAACGCTGGATCCGCCACTGGAACTTGGTGATCGAATCTGATCGGAACCCAATCCGATCACCAGGACTGACACCACTGCAGATGTTTCACGCGCCGTTGCAGCAGTCCAACCAGGCCAGCTCACCATGCACACCAATCAACGTATCGGCGGTTGAGTCATGCCATTCGGGCATATCAGTCGATTTGAATCAACAACATCCAACCAGTGATCGTTACAATAATGTGTTGTCCGGGGCCAATGCTACCAATAATGAGGTGAAATATTTTGCTGTCTTGCTGTATGTTGATTTTTTGGCTTAAAAATATGTGAACTCCCACTTTCAGCCCGGTTCTGGCACATTCTCTTTATTTGGTGGCCTGCCCGGCCAAGACCACCATCACTCGATATGGACCTACTCGAAATGGTCACATGATGCTGCTGGACAGTAATGTGGTTATTTTCAGATCGTGAGATAATTGTGGATTGGGTGTGACATTAATTTCGGGTTTGGAAAATAATTGGCGGTTTATTTCTGTTTTACAGTATCAGAAAATCGGGCACAGAATTACTTTTCGACAGAAACAGACCGTTCGTTACAGTATCATTATTATTGTGTAGCTGGTGCCTGGTCCGTGTACCGGCACAATGTTAGCCTGTGCCCATTTTGATTCATTGCCACAACCGATGATGTGCCATTAATTTGGGATATTGTTGGGATAATTTTCGGTGTTATGAATGTTCCAGTAGTTAAGCTCAAAGTTAATTTCTATCCGATATCGACATCGATAATGTGAGACTGTACCAGACGTGTGAAAGTACGATGCTACCAGGCCAAATTTATGTTACACACTTCGTTAGTTGTTGTTTTTGTTGTTTTTTTATTGTGTCACTTCACTTGTCTTGCCTGTTTTTCTTGCTGCTGTTTTTATTTTTCATCTTTCTTACCGTTAGATTCGGTGAGTTGCCGGTGCAATATTATCTGCTTTTTTGAAACTTTTGACGATGGTTTTGTAGCTAAAACACGTCCACATGGGTATATTATTCGTGGGTAAATTATGGTAAGAACTGTGGTTTTTCTGAATTGTAAACGTATACCTGTTGGGAAGAGAAAATCGGGAGCTGAATAAAATTTGGGTTTGTGGTAAAACTGTTCGATTGTGTTATGTGTTGCGAATGGTTTGTTGTTCCAACGTGCTCGACGTCTGGCACACGTCGCCTTACTATCGAAAGTTCATGTATGAATCTGGTAACGAAGTTCACACTGACCTTGCAGAATCAGGCATGCATCTTTGCGACATACACGATCTGTACGCGAAATGGGCCAGACTAGATGTGGGCAGTGAGAAGATGCGACAGAACAACACTTTAATGCGAAGTATCGCTGAGTTCTTGTCGCATGAGAAACATGTGAGTGACACCATCTTTCTGATCAAAATATTGCGCACTAGAGGGTTCCCTCTGCGTTGACAATTTCGTTATTTTCCACTTCCATTTGAAAGAATTGCCAGGAACATTGGGCTCTGGGTTGGCCATCATTCATAAGCCTGCCATCTAATTAGAACCTCGTTCATTTCGTAAAATTTGACGCCATGTGTTATCAATAGTGTTCCAGTCACACAAATTCCACCACGCTGACATAATGTCCTGTCTGATCATGACCGGTGCGAGACAAGGACCTGCATTCACGGGCGAGTCTGCAGCCGAAACGCTGACGTGTCTGGAGAACATGGTGCTCACAATGTACTTACAGCCTTGGCTCAGGGATGAATTCGAGTCCATTCCGGTGCGTTGGGGAAGTCTTCTGTTTTGTGAACAAAATAAAGTCATAAAAATGTGAACGAGTGGTTGCTTCCAGCTGTGGCTGCCTTTCTACGCGCACAAACTGGCTGGTGTGCTGCCGAATTACGCTGATCTATTCACCAAATTGTTGCATTACGAATATGACGCTGAAGAGAACACGCTGAATTCAAATCGCGACGTTGCTCCGGACGTGCTATTGGCCATAGCTGTGTGTTGTTGGAAGTTGTTTTTTATTATTGTTGCTTGTGTTATATTGTTGACCTTTTGCAGGTTGATTGCCTGATCGGCAGTGTTGAATGTACCCTGATGCAACAAGCTTGGGACGCGTTACATGTCAGGCACGAAGCGACCACTTGGGAACAAGTGGCACTTTGTAGGCAGCAGACGGTGGGCTTTCTTCGTATTTTTGTCTGCTTTTCACGCAGCCATGATTTACGTTTTTAGGTTGGCGACGTGCAATGTGTCGTCGGAAAGTTGTGCAAAGGAATAAAGTACTCGCCGAAGAATGACATCAGGTAGGAGAGCATGCTATACTTGCGTATTTTTCCGCAAAATATATTTTAAAAAAACCGTTTTTTTTCAAACATTTTTTTAGCACTTAAGGACTCCCATGGTCCAAGAACGCTTATTTTGGAGAAAATTTTGTCGGGCAATGGTCTGAAACAGACTAAAAATGCACATGGAGCTTAAAAAGTGCTAATTTTGAACTATTTAGCACAGTGGTTTTGACAACATTGTTTCTCGACTTTGGAAAATTTCTCTAAATTTTTGAGAAAAACCGTTTTTTCCAAAAGTTGCCACTTGGAAAAATTTCCAAAAAAAACGTATTTTTCCAGCCGTTGGAAAAAACGTTTTTTTCGGGTTTTTCGAAAAAAAAGAGCATGCACCTGTGATCCTATTTCTACGTTGATTCATCCACTTGCAGCCAATCTATATCTGATGCAATGATTGACTTGGGCACTGGCTGGCGCCCACTGTCAATGTCGCACAGTCAGACGCGGGTCACCGAAGAAATGAAATCACCCGTGCCAAACAAGGACCATTCGCATCACAACAAACTTACCACCGGGTTCAAACAACAACTGCACAATGTGAAACAGTTTGTGAAACATCATCCCGGCTCGAACAAGCACCAGCCACAACAGCCATTAGTACCGGTGCCAGACTACCCACTGGAGGATAGAATGCCGCAAAGACCGGATGTACACAGCAGCAGCAACAGCAGAGGTCATAGTCGTGAACGGGAAGGCGCCACTGGTTAGTTAGTTGCACATCGCCTTGAATGAACAGGGTTATTTATGTGAACCATTGGTATTTCATTAAAGGTGGCTGGACATTATTGGACGTCGATTCAGCGCTCGACCATCTGAGCATGCCCGATCCTGATTATCCAAGCTCAACTGCGCATGGCTCACCGTCCCGTTCCCAACAAGAACCCAGACGTGACTCGTGGATCAAGTCCGGTCTGCGTGCATTCGGGCTGCAAGACAGGCATCACGACGATTACCTTGAGAATTCAGGGTACACCACGCCCGGACCGCGACAACTACCTGCTGCTGGTCCGGTGCCGGATCCGAACTTTGTCGGCGAGTTCTGTCCAAAATGTCGTATGTTTCTGCATCAGAAAAGTATTATTTGTCCGCATTGCAATTACTACAGCGGTGATCAGATGCTTGCAAACAAGGTGCTATTCAGGTGACTCTTTGCACTTTCATTTGTCATTGTTTTCCATTGAAAATATATGTCGTAAAACTCTCTATTTTCCCGATTCGATTTTGCGTTGTATTTACAATTAGCGTTCTTTGCCAGAAAGTTGTTTGTTTGCGCGGGTTTCAAAACAGTTGTGTTGCGCTTTCTGTGTGTGCCCCAATTGCTGCTACAAAAGTGCGCTTCAAGCTCGGTGTTAGATCTTTTTGATTGTCTTTGTTTCCTCAGGCATGAGCAGATGACTGGTCCCAGCACCCAAAAAATTATTGGTTTTGTAGGTTCGGGGTTGGAAAAAGATTTCTGCTAAAAATATGCGACTGGGAGACCTGACGGAGAATTCGATTCTGTTCTGTACTTTCGATTTCGAGCTCTGTAAATCTCGGTATCACGTTCCGAACAGCACTAAACAATGCCAAAAAACTAAAATTACACTTCGAGCGCGATACAGTAATTTGTAGCGCTCGCAATCGAAAGCGATTACCGGGAGCGTAGTGTACGTCTTTATATACCTCAAAAACGCATTTGTAGCTAATTGTATCCTCCGAATCCAAACCTCCAAAAATTATTATTTTCATGATCAAGAACCCACCATCTGCTGATACCCACTTTGTCTAACGTTATCCACATTTACTTTTTTGTGTAATGCAATTATATACGTTTGCTAGTTGATCGTGTCTGCCATAAAAATTGCCTAACTAAACAATCAGCTGATGAAATAACAGCGAAAGTATTGTGAGGCAGAACCTTGGTTCGCTTTGGGATATTTTGTGCATAAAATATAATCAGAACGGTCCTTTGGATGATTTTCAACACAACCAAAACTATATGCCACGATTGTCGTTATTATGAGTCAAGTTCTTGCTATTCGATAAAATAAACATTGAAGCAGAAAGTGGACAACATGACAATGAATGAAACATCCAAATATTCGTGCATTTCCATTTCAATGGTATCGCTCATAGTAATCGATGTGCGTCTCGTGTGACCAGGTGCCCCACTCGGGCATTGCTGAACGTTTGATGCTCAATAGCTCACACAGTCCGTTTCCTTGAAATACAGTACTAATTCGCTAATCAAAAGATCACAACTGCGACAACTGGTCGAAGATTAAACTGACGCATGTCCAAGTTGAAGCTCAAGCATCCCGAATACAAGTTACAGTGGTGGGCGCAATGTCGTTCGTCATGTGTGGTTGGGTCGAATGACACATCTGCCAATTTGGCTCCGGCTGAAATCATGACTCTAGTACACATATGTACATGTACATGTAGGTGAACCATGAAATAACCAACAAAGTTTGGTAAATTTGGCAAAAAACCAACCGTTTGAGATGAGCAAACGCTTGCCTCTGCCGGCAGCAAAATATTTGTTGGCTGGTATAACTAGAACTAGACACAATTGAGTCTGTGAACAACTTGAGCTAAAATAGCAATCATTTTAGTGAACTCACATAATTCATTCAACACATAATTTTGACTATTGCATGCCTTCCAATTGAAATTGACAAATGGTTCTATGTTACTTTGATTGTAGGTCAACAACAAGCACTTTGAATTGCTCGCGTTCTTTGGTGGTGCCTACAAAAACAGCGCTGATATGACACCAATTTCAGGGGGCCTAATCTTTCTGAAATGTTGAACTAATTTAACCCATTCACTCGGTCTATTCCCCATTCCATCATTGTCTTCAGGAGTGTTTCCATCTTTCATCCATACACCCACACCATTGTGTGATTGCATACCCACCCAAAATGATTGCGGTTCGGTGTAGCCCTGAGTGCAACTTGCGATACAATGATTTTCTCTTTCGTAGTATTTACGATTGAGGGGACATACTTGTGCGGAGAGTAGATCCAAAATGGCGCTCAGTATCGCTCGGGTGTAGATGCGTGCGGGTCGACTTTTATGTGGTGACGCAAAGATGTTCCAAGCAGAGTGCCACGAGTGGCGAGTATTCACTTGCAGATGAATGTAGCTGCTGCCCACTTTGATGTAACTGCCCACTGCGAGACTATTCTTGACATGTTCATCAAGACCGTGCATCATTTCATCTGCATTGTGCATAGTGCATTGTACATTGGACCCGCTTTTGTCTGTATTGTTCAGAATGCGAACGGCAGTGTTCATGTGGACGACTTACCAAACGGGGAAGGCGGTTTAGCGAACACTGAAAGGCATTCAACCATTTTCTCTTTGGGCATTAAATATCGTCAAAGTTTTTCAAACTCACGTGCTGTCGTTTGGGGAAAACAGCTAATTGATTCCGACCAAGTGTCGTCGGCTAAACAGTCGATGGTTTTCCTGAATTAAAAAAAGAACATTAATAAAAAAACAGAAAGATTCCAGTCAAAAATGAAACAGTCATTGATGCGTGTTGGTCGTAGCTGATGCTGAATCCATCCACACAGTACACGCCAGCTGTCACTCTCTCGCTAGAACCATACTGGAAAGCCCGAAGTCGTGTACTTTCAAACTGCAAGTTCTTGCCACGCAATGGACCGCAGGGTGACACTGAAATTTAGTACACTGGTTACTAGCTTGTGCAAACCAGAAAGTTCCTGCAAATTGGAGAATTAGTCATTTGATTCTTGAACCACGCCAACCCATCGCAATAGTGATTACGGGTGTAGTTGTTGTCGATGTTGTTGTGGATGTTGTTGTTGTGGACGTTGTTGTTGGTGTTGTTGTGGATATTGTTGTCGTAGATGTTGTTGCTGGTGTTGTTGTGGATGTCGTCGTTGTTGTTGTGGTAGTTGTTGAAGCTTGTGGCTGTCTCAAGCGAAGTGCTGGAAATATGCCCTTTCTTTTAGCATTCTACATTCACACCTCGCAATCTGAATGAAACGAATACTTGGCAGCAGAACAAACGTTTGTCGATGTAGTATTCGCACACGTACGGCGCCAACTGGGACCTGCCGTCAGCGTTGTACCACAATTTGCCATTTTCATCCATCAACGCAACATCAGTTGTTTGCAGTGCGATACCCTCGTCCCAATTCACAAACGTCAGGGTCCCTGTATGTTCGATTGCATAACACGCCTGTGCATAATTTATTGGCTCGACGAGTATGAAAATTGTATTCAGATCTGCCACCCAATTGAGCTGTTGCACCTGATGTTTCATTAAGAGTGTCGTTTGTGTCCATCCATGTCCAGACCAGTTTGCCCTCAACGATGTCGCTCAGTGGAATCAGACCGATGAATACGTTCTATCAAAGAAGTTCGGGCGTTCGCTGATGGAAAAGCAAAATGTGCGTCTCTGAGAGCGTACCTTGTTCAAATTAGCATCAGTCAACAATTTCTTCATAGCTGTAATGGGTCCGTACCCAACAAGCACGCCGCTCCTGATCTCAGTGATTTTCTATTGGACGAGAATGTGTAGCAAGTTTAAGGCTAATGTAAGGCCATTTCGGTCTCGACTGATCTTGCTCTCAAACCATCTTGATCGCCGAACGTATGGAGTTATATATTATGGCAATGTTCTACAACGCTATTCTCAACGGAAGACAGATAAACTTGGACATGCTCTGTCGGGGCTTTCTCAAAGTTTCCAGATGGCAAGTGAGCGAGTGCGCGCTTGTTGGGTCAGGACGGGCCTTGTGTGATTTGTGGTGAGCCGACGTGCGCCAGACGGCCACTGCGTCCCAGATATGGGTCCAGCTGACGACATTTTGCAACAGCTGCGTCAAAATCAGTTTCGGACTCGGTCAGTCGCAAGCAAGTGTACTCGTTTGCCTCCGCTGTATTCGTGCCGTTGCAAACTGCAAGCAACATCTTATTCCCGATTGCAACATGTATGTATTTAGTAAAGCAGCGCAAAGCAAGCATCTTCAATCCTGACCTTGAATTGCTTTAGCTTAGACTTCGGTTCAGGTGCAATTCTAGGCTGAAAGTTGAAGTCGAAGTGCACGCCAATTATCTTCGACCTTTTACCTATGTACACACATGTATCGGGGCATGCTGGCAGCAATATTTAAGCACAAGGTACCTTGAGCCACCCTACATCTACGTTCAAAATTTGAAGTTGATCGGTACGGGCGTCATGGAGTTACGGTATAGTCTTTCCTTATTTTATTGGTCCAAACATCCACTCAACGTGCGATACAGTTGCTCCTAGCTAAGGTCGAAATTGTGCCATTCACCTTGAAAATGCAAAGAAAGAGAAATCAGACGTCACACGCCACGTAAAAAGTCGGCGCATGAAGCAATGTTTCAGGCTTCTGGTGACGTTGGCAGCGTGCATGTCACATGTGATTTCTCTCCAAAAACCACCAGCATCCTTTGACTCGCATAAGAAGGAAATACTATACCTAACGTCTCTCAGAAAGCGCAAAACCGTTCTTCTCCTTCTTTCTTTTTTCCGGCAAATAGTTCGTCCAAAACTCACGGATACATCGGACGAGAAATCGGCCGCGGTACCGGGGTTTTAAAAGTTGAGAAACTCGGTGGTGACATTGATTTTTGGATCCGGAACTTTTCGGAGCCAGAACTGGAACTAGAACCGGAACTCAATACTGACTCACGTGAAAAAGCAACACAATACTGCTCTGATCATCAAGACAGTGGGAGCGGAACATAGGTTTTCGGGGTCGAGAAATCGAATGGCATTATTTGTTTTTGGATCCGGAGCCAGGACCGGAACTGGAACCGGAACTTAGTATTTATTCATGCAAATAAGTTGCACAATACTTGTCTGATCGTAAAGAAAGTGTGTGCGGTAGGTTTTCGGGGTCGAGAAACCCAACGGTGACATTGGTCTTTAAAACGGAACTTTTCGGAGCCAGAACCGGAACTAGAACCGGTACTCAATACCGACTCACGTGAATAAGCAACACAATACTGCTCTGATTATGAAGACCTTGGATGAGGAACATAGGTTTTCGGGGTCGAGAAATATAATGGTGACGTCGGTTTTTAAATCCGGAGCTCTCCGGTGCCAGAACCGGACTGGAACTTGATGGCTGCTGATTTGGAAAATGTTACACGTTGATGAATACAAAGTGGAGCATGATGATTTTCTCTTCCTATTCGTGTTGGTGAGTTTGCCTTTATATACTATGTATGTATGTGTGTCTGCGGTCATTGAGCACAAGTCTGAGCCCAAACCACCATATTGTGGACAAGCTTGCTATAGTACTCCGATTGCTCAGTCGGCTTATTATGATTTCTGTCACCCAGGTTCGGAAAGAACGAATAGTCATCGGATTCTAACCAAACTACTACAAACATTTCTGATAGCATGAAAAAATATGGTCAATGATGATGACTGATGGGCAAAGCGTTCATGACGATTACGTCACCAGCATGTGTACCAACCCCCGATAATATCAAGCTAACCGATGTCCATCTCAATTTCGCACAACGACGACCAAAACGACATAGAATAAAGCGCAGCACTGGACCAGTTGTTTAGTTCAACAATTGCTATTTTCAACTTGTCGTGATTTTCAGCGTTCAAATGGCTGTCAATCGTGAATGCGTGAAATGCTGCTGGGTCTGAAAGTTAATGTGTGTCGCATTTCGTCTTATTAAAATTACAAAAATTATTAAATTTATTAGTACAGTAGTTGCAAGCATAACGTAATGTTCCCCACCTAATTCAATGCTGGTATTGTCCCACATCCACTTGTAGCTACTTCCAGCCACCAATTCAATCGTGCTCAATCCGAAAAACGCACCCTGCAATTGTGCTCGGTCGTGCCAAACAGAAGAATGCCAAATGCCCATACACCGCGAAGTAACAGGATGCGAATCGTTTTTGTGTTCTCTATACGGCGGACTTGCGGATTAAAACATTTGCGGATGGTGTACTTACGGATTGCAGATCAAGACCTGGCCAGTCCACAAATCCGCCAACATCCGCTGTTTGCTGCGCGCGGGAACACAAAAGCGGGCGGGCCACAGATGCGCCAACCCAGTAATCCGTTTCTAACGGGCATTCGGCCTGAGAAACTGCAACAAACGTACATTTACATTTTGTTCGCGCATAAAATCGACGGCGAATTGGTTCCTTTCGGCCGTGTGCAAGTGTGCGTAATGCGACGTGTGCTGTGGTTCGTCGCACAACGAGCTGCCCTGGTATAGGCGAGCGTCAGTGTACAGGATAAAACAGCCCGCTCCGAACAGCTTGGACTTTTTTGTATTTAGTGCCGGTGACACGATCGATGCACACAGTTCTGGGAAACGGCAATCGTGTTAATGTTCATACGGGACAGACAGAAAGAGCAGAACCAACGGCCAGATAAACCTGGAGTATATCAATATATGTACCTTCTGGTGAGCCTGCAGGTGCTTGCGCGTTGACCGCGGCAACAACAACGGATAGTGTGAGCACAAGCGACATTCAGATGATGTGGCTGCTCAAACGGTCAACAACTGAAGAGGCGAATCGAGCATGAAAAAATGGATACAATCGATATTAGCTGCCACACCACAATACATAAAGAAACTCTCTGTATCCAGCCTCGGAAAAAGTGCGAATTAAGACTTTTTGGCAAGAATTTTCGTAGCCCCTGGGGTTCTATTGCGAAAATCCTAAAGGTTTAACCCTGGGCTTCAATTGTCAGATTTTCATCCAAGAATTTGAACCAGAACATCATCATTGCTCACGAGTTTGTACAATACCAGAAAAACAAAAGTTTCCATGCAGAAAATAGTGAACTACAGTCCACAAAAAGGAAAACTTCGGCAGTGGATCGGCCAACTGTGGCGCAAGTCTGCAAGCCTGTAAAGTTTGAGTGCTTATCCACTGTCTTTGTTGTGACAACAAGGATCCCATTCGAAAACCACTTCAATGACCGCTGCAGCAGCTGCGCCTTGATGGACTGATTCTATTTTATAGTTCACTATTGCACAAGCACAACAACCGATCCAGTTCTGAGCAAAGTGCCTCGTTGCGGCTAATGATCGCGTCGAATGCTTTTGCGTGCATCAGCTGGCTCTATTTGACATTCACAATACTGCAGTTCATCTTAAAAATGTTCATCTTGCGGCAACCGAAATAAAATTGGGTCATGTGGAGTGACATTCAAAAACGTAATTCTCATTCACGTTGCATTGTTTTTATTTTGATTTCCATTGTCATTGCGAGCTCAAGAACCTCATTAGTTCTTTATGAAGCCCTAGTTTCAAACAATCATTGTCGTATACGGTGCTACCGTATCCCCCCGTCTACAAGCTTCAATGCCGCGGAATCAGAAAAAACTCGCACATAAAATTTTATTATATTCTCCGGGACTCACATCACAAACTAGTCCATTCGATATTGGTTGCATGAAAACAAAATTATAGGAGTGGTATTCCAACATTTCGACAGAAAACGCTAACGATCATCAACTGGAGAAAGGACAATCAACTCAGGTCCAAAACAACCAATTTCAACGCACATACTTGCTCACTCAATGTTTCATTCCCTAGCCACTTTGATCATCACCTTTATGGCATTGTCAGCGCCAGTCTTTGCCTGTTCAAATGCTTGCAATGTCTGCTCCAGTGTGTAACGATGTGTGATCAGGGGCTTGACATTTACTTGACCAGACGCCACCATCGACAGAGCTATTGGGTAGCTGTAATCAAACGTCAATGTACGTAAAGTATCCGGTTTCTTACCTGCTTTTGGGGACCAAAATAGCCCAAAAATTACAACATAAAGGATCACCACAATGAAGACGGTGCACCGCAACCATACGAACAGTAGTTTAGTTATCGGAGAGCACTGACAGCAACCAAAACTACCGTAACCCACCAATTGCAGTATCGGAACACGCCACGAATGTCAATCTCCCTGACGGCAGCGTTCACAATTGGGATGGTGACCGTGTCTTGCGACAGACCCACCAGCACGATACAACCGCCCGATTTGGTAGCCTGCATAAGTTTGCCTGACTTTGCAACGGAAAAAATGGCAGTTCAAGTCTTTTTTCTAAAACGAACATAGATGGCTGTTTGTGTGCTCGATTCTGCTCCACTACATTCGATGGTCTTGTCTGGTGCGGCGCCCAGCGTTTTCCTGATTTTGGCTGCAAAATGGCAGTGAACGTTTGCACAACTAACACAACACCAAAACAGAGACCCATGGAATGCATCAAGCCAAACCCACCAGCAATGTCCTTCGGAGTTTGGCCACGTTCCACCTTGATCGTGTGATCGGCGCCCATCGATTTGGCACAATCCAGACGATTTTGGTCAATGTCTAAATTCAAGCAGCTGGCTCAGTTTTGGATCCATGTACGATCAATCACAAAATCATGCTATCTCAAAATGTTTTGCGGTGTTTGCATGTTCTTGCAAAGTTCGTCATAAAACTGCCCTCACTGAATACACCACCAACCAGTGATAATCACCTTGGCAGCACCCATCGCTTTGGCCGTCAGCAGATTCACCAGACCGATCGGACCTGCCAACCAAATCAATCTATCTTTTTACAAAAATACAATTCAGAAAAGCGAACAAAACGGCATACCAGCGCCACAGACAAGTACGTTGTGTCCAACAGAGATGTTGGCGCGTTTGCACGCCTGCACACCGACTGACAATGGCTCGAGTAGTGCACCCTCCTCGAAACTGACGTGATCCGGCAATCTGGGGGTATGGAGAGTATAAGCAGGAACCAATCGGTGTCAAACTTGCTGAGTCGGTCCCGTCCTTTGTCACGTGGCTTCTTTGTCAGTGAGCTCACTAGTTTCAACTAGTAGACATAACATCTTGAGCAGAATCCTTACGCTAGGCGAAATAGCGGAGTCGAGTCAGTAAACATATTCACCAAAAAGTAGTGCGAGCAAGCCAGACCGTACCGGACAGACGGTCACGTTTGGTGGAACACACAGGGACTTGCATTGTTAAAAGAAACATTACAAAAATGAGTAATCGACCAACTTGAAGCAGAAGTCAGCCGGATGGGCATAGTAGCGAGCGAGTGTGCCATCATACGGTGGTGTGGCAGCGAAGACCATGTCCGTACACAGATTGTACTGTCCACCCTTGCACAACTCACACATACGACAAGGGTAGCCGGGCTCAAGCGCAACGCGGTCGCCTGAGGCTCACAGGACGGAATGTATGACGTGGCAAGTATCGGGTTTGTTGTGAAAAGCCGTTTTTATACAAATTTTTGACAAAACGGTCGTATAATGTGTACCACGCCAGCAATGGGCATGATAATAACAGCGCTGACTAGAAATGTGTGCAGGATCCGATCCATAGTAGCCGATTACATACACAACCATATATACATAAAATTTTCAGTGCATCGTACATGTAATAGGCTTCCGTGGACCGGGCCCAGGTGGTCTAATGCACTACGAAAATCAGTTAACCTACATTGATGCACCCATTATACACTGGTAAAAAAATCAACCAAAGGCGCACTTCCAGGAGAATAGTGACAGCCAGAAAAAGACACGAAAATTTCCCACCCCACCAAAAAAAACCCCCCCCACCCCCCCCCCCCCCTATTTACCACTGTGCATTGTGGGTACTCTTTGTAGCGACCGAACATAGCTTGTCCCGCTCATGTCGGTCTAAAGATGGTAGGCCTTCCCACACCCAGGCAAACCCACCTTTCTTCAAATGTTTCACCTTGTCGCCCACCTTCACCACCGTGCCACTGCTTTCGTGTCCCAACACCATGGGTGCCGTGAGCACAAAGTCCCCAATCGAGCCGTGTGTCCAATAATGCACGTCCGAACCACAAATACCGACGCTGTGCATCTCCACCAGCACATCTGTGACATTTGGGTCAATTAGAGAACGTTTCAGACACGACACCAATCTTCAACTGTGCTGGCACAATGCGCGCAAAACAATGAATAACATCGGATGCAGATATTGAAATGTTTTTGGGAAACTGTCACGAACAAGTAATGATAATAAATGCCTCACTTTTTACGAGAAATGTTAAAGATTTGCTTGTATCTCAATACATCGACTAACCGTTCGGTCCGGGCTGCGGGATTTCGCGTTGCTCCTGAAGATATAAATGTGCACCATTTTGAAGGCGTTTAACGCCAATGTTAAAAGACGGTTGGAAAATGATAACAAAGTGAAGAAACACCAGAAAACCGCACGTACTAAGCGAATATCATTAACTTTGTGCAGCACGGCAGACAAATTGTCTTCTGCGGATTTTGCCATCGCGTCTGCAGAAAAAGGAAATATTAACAAGAAGACACATGCAAGCAAGTGCAGCATACTTTCCACCAAAGATTGCTGAAAGTGTGCAAACAGGTTTTGCTGACAGCAACGCGATTCTTATCAGACGCCAATGCGTATTGAAAAGTTCGTCTGATAACCTTTTTTCATATTTATTTGGGCAGAAACCCAGAAACGTCCACGACCGCTTCGCTGAAAAAGTATGACAGAGACAGAGTGCATCAAAACGGAACGCAATGAAAATTGAATCGGAGCTAGCATGGTAATGCTAAGCGACATATGGTTGATTCCTTATATTGCGTGAGTTGAAAAATTTAAACTCACGCCATTTTCACAAGACTTAACTTGAGAAGCCCAAACTTGCACACAACTTGTACGGCGTGGACTTCTAGGTGTACACAAAATTTCATTCCGCTGCGTGCCCACTCGCGCGATCGCGGGCAAGATACAGTTGAAATTTTTGTAAAAACGTTCTTTCCCTTTTTTTTCCACAAAAAACTAGTCAGGGCCCAGACGTTACTGAACACCAGAAATGTTAATATCGCATATAGGGTTTTCGCACACGAGAAACACGATGGTGCTATCGCTGACTTCGTAACTCCACGACTGAGACCGGTTCCAGACCATGACCACGACTTTTTGTATGTAAAGTGTGCTTCCCGAAGTAAAATTTCGCCGAAAAGTTGGGTTACCAGAACTATTAAAGTTGTTTATGTGGTTTTCGCACTCGAGAAACACGGTGGTGCTATCGCCGAGTTCGTAACTTTTAGTATGAACGGTTCCAGACCATGACTTTTTGTACAGAAAGTATGGTTCTAAAGCCAAAATCAGCGGTTATATGTGTTTTTAATCGTTGTTACGTCAAACATATATTAATTCCAATTGGTTAAATGTTTTTCAGCTCAAAAAGAGCCATAATGGACGCTCAGACACACACAACAATGCATTAGTGCACGCTACGCAGTTGCCTGATTGATAAAGCGCACAATGTATTACCCACAACACACAGCCAGCCAGCCAGCACACACACACAGGCAGGCAGCCAGCACACACACACACAGGCAGCCAGCACAACAGGCAATGCAGCAATGCACGCGTAGTTACATATGTAGTAAAGCTTGTGAAGGAGATTGGCGAAGCGATGTCCGAGCGGTATAACGCGCAGCACTGAAGATGAAAGGCCGCGGGTTCAAGCATTCACGCGCGCAGCTAACTTTGTTTTATCTTACTAACTTTTAATGAATTCTGGGTAACGTTTTTCAGTTTTTTTCGTGTTTTTATTTGAGATTAATTATTAAGCACAGGTGCGGTTCGCAGTTTATGCGCTGTGATGTCATTCATGATAAAATACCCACAAGATATCAACTTGTTAATTAAAATTGCTGTTGCTCTCTAACATTCGAAGCTTTTTCCGCATGTATAATTTGACTTTCGTGGGAAAGTTACATAGTAGTTTTTACGTAACATTGAATCCAAGATCAGATGCAGCGGCCAACACCAAAGCAATCTGGAGACTGATGTTTGACACTTATTTCGTTGCTGAAGCTGAAGGGACAGGTTGCATGGAAGTTCATTGCACAGCTTTGCTTGGTACTAAACCAACAAGTGCCATTCTCTGAGACGATGCGCAATCAGTGCGCTATAAATGATGGTACCTAGGGTGTCAAATACATACCTGGCGGTAAATTAAAAAAAAATAAATAACTTGACAAGTTACCATGTTCCTCAAAAGCATGGACATGCGCGTGGGGCACTGCGTTGGTTTTGTTTCAGTGGTGGGTGAAGACGCAGACACAAGCGTGTCTCCATTGTTAGAACCCCATAGTGAAATCGAAACACAAAATTGGCCTTATGTCACGATAACCACCGACTCATATATCCTGCCAAAAAGTACAGCATCCTTAAACTAACCCCCACACCTCATTGCGCTCATGTGCGTTGATTACTTGAGAAAAGTCTGATGGTCGACATTTTCTTAGTTAGAACCATTGCTTGCCGGAACTGAAAACTTTCTGTGGCTGATTTATCCCGGGTTCTCTGTTTGGCGCTTGCGCGATATAAAAGAACGACACAAGAAAGAAAAATGCCCCAAGGGGCATAAAAGAAATATGGTTCCCTGGCTGACTGGCATAAAAGAACGATACTAGCTTGCACCACTTTGCTGATGTTTCATTAGGCACTGGAATAAACGTAAGTGTGTTCTGAGCTGTTTGATACCGAAACAGTAGACATTGAACCATATTCCCGGCGCGAACTCTTTTGAATCAACACCCAGCCGATATCGAAACTTTCGTGCAAACCCACATATTTAGGCAACTGTTTCTTCTTTTCAACCTCACGACGGTAACTGTGCAGTCTTCGGCTGCGCACGATGGTTCAACAAGGAGAGAAATAAAGAGAATATTGCAATCTTTCAATATCTCCGTGCCCTGTGTCTCTGGTGGCAAGACAGCACGCGCCGGGAATATGGTTCAATGTCTACTGTTTCGGTATCAAACAGCTCAGAACACACTTACGTTTATTCCAGTGCCTAATGAAACATCAGCAAAGTGGTGCAAGCTAGTATCGTTCTTTTATGCCAGTCAGCCAGGGAACCATATTTCTTTTATGCCCCTTGGGGCATTTTTCTTTCTTGTACTGGATGTGATTGTGCGTGTAAAACACACAGCCTTACAAAAACAACACTAGCACTTTACCGCCAGCCAAGGTTTGAGGGAAAAGCCACATAAGCGTTGTCATTGAAAGCAAGTACGCGCTTTGCTAGCATCAGAACGATTTTTTTGTAAAACACCCATTCGTGAAACCTCAGCCAAGAGCTAACTGGTCACGTGGGCCCATACGCGTGCTGTGAAAGAACAGCAATAGTGCACAACGCAGTGGTGTCGTTGAGAAATCGAAATTTTCCCATACCCAGCCCAATTTTCGGGAAATTTCCCATACATACCCCCAAAAATCAAAAATTTCCCATACCAGGGGGGGGGGGGTTTTCCAAAAACTCAAAAATTTCCCATACCCGAGGGTGGGGGTTTTGAAAAAAATGACCCCAAAAAGCTTCTAAAAGTTCCAAAATTGGTCTAAAAAGTGCTTAAAACAGAGTTTTCTTGCGGTAGTAAGCGATTTTTGACATTTTTGGACGAAAAATGGCCAATTTTGGTACTTCTCGGGGTCAAAAAGTCATTTCTTAGGGGTGCTTGTTCCAAAAGTGAAAAATTTCCCATACCCCCGGCCGATTTCCCATACCCCATACCAGCAACCCCCCCCCCCCCCAACGACACCACTGGCACAACGAACCGGCTGGACCATACTCCAAGCTGGTGTGTGTGTGTGTGTAAGGTGCGAAAACATGTTGACGCCAAAAGTCAAAAGTGCCTGATGTGAGAAACGTGCAGAACGACACGTGAGTGAGCACCTTTTCTGGCCGTTTCGCACTGGCAGCAATTGTGTCAGAGTGCGTGCGGGTCAGTCAGCACCTGCACCCTTTCCAATCCTTCCGCCGTTCTTGGACTGCACCTGGTCGACGTGCTAGCTGACCACCGATGGATTTGGAGCAAGGATTCGGTCGCAAACCATTATCACAAGTTTGGTATTATACACTCACTATTTCACACACTCAAGTTAGTTAACCAATCGAACATGTTGCACAAACACACAAGATCTTGCACACCACGGAGAGATCAATCATTTGAAGCACATGCTGATTCTTATCGTTATTATCACTATTTGTTTTGTTCCAAAATACAAGGGCCCAACGATTGTGCACATGTTCAACCAACCAAGCAACATTGTCGTTCCCAAGCGGGTACCCAACAACTTTAGTCCATCAAAAACATTTTGCGCATGACAAAAACAGTTTCCACCGGACAAAAACCACCGGGACATGATGCCGCATGTGGAACAGCGTGCTTTCTCGCTTTAATGTCACTTTGGCCTCTTTCCTAACGATCCGGTTTTCCAGTTTACTGGTCTTCCATTATTCTAATTTTACCGTTTCGGTCGTTTTACCAAGAACTTCGGTGCTCCGGTTTGTTTGTTTCCTGGCCTATCGATGCTAAAGTGGGACTTTCACAACAACCCGAGTGCAAACCAGATGGTGACTGTGCAAGCGGCCTTCTCCACCCACCGTTTTTCGACTTTTTGGCGCGAGACGAGCCCGGTCGCCGCGCGTCAGTCGAATCAGACGAAGACGATGCCTTGCGACGACGGTCAGCTGGTTGACAACGTGCTGCAAGCCAACATCAAATACATAATTCACACAGGATGAGCTGCACGTGAGATCAACGTTGCAAACGACCAACCAGCTTTGTAGGCCACACGTTTGTGCGCGTCGCCGCCGGTGGTTTTGCGACTTGTTTGCTTGGTACGACCCATATCGTAAAACGTCTGCAATGATGAACAACTGAAAATACACCTGAAACGAAACATGTGGAACAATTTCGGGCAAAGGTAAGTATCAGACCTTGTTGGATTGACCTCGCAAAAACGAGTGAATTTTTCACAAGCACAACCCACAAGCTCTACCAAAAATATTTTACGACTATCATTTTAACTAGAATTATACGAGAATCATTAACAGGAAACAAGAAACAAAACAGAGATCATGATTTATTGTAGCTTGATACACTACATTAACTGCACTGGTGCAATCAGATGCATGAAAGTGACCGGTATACAACCAAAAAAGCACATAAATTCATTTGAGACTGAGCAAACACAACCAAGAGATAATGGCGAATAAAATGCAGAAGGCCGACAAAGACAGACCATGGAGAAAAAATGACACGCAATTAAAAAACTGACATGGAACTGAAAAAAAGTCATACGGAACAAAATGTAATGTGACTTCCGCATTACATGTGGAGAAATCACGTTTCGGATCTTAGCGCTTTTTGCCACTCTTTTCGGCTGGTGATTTCTTTTCCGGCGAACCCTTTTCCTCCTGCTGCGACACAGATGGACCCAAATCTGAGCAGCAATTATTCAGTGTGATAAACAGACGAACATAAAAACTAAAAGTTCAATCACAACACAAAATTTGAAAACCACATACCATCACCCCCACCGGCAGCCTTGCGCTTCGATTTTCGACCTGGTTTCTTGATCTCTTTCGATTGATGCGTGTCCTGACCCTGATCAATTTGGTCTGGAAAACATATGGCCAGAATCAAACATGGTAGCTGGCTATGTCCGACCCTGTATTGCCAGACACATTGATGTTCCAATTCGCACAAATGTGCGAGGACCAGTGCTTGCATCGAAATGTCACCTACGGCTCACACCAGCGCCTTTCGACTTTGCATCGGTCCTCTTGGCTCGTTTTGCTTTCGACGGACCAGCATCAACTTGGACCGGATGCTTCTTTTCTGCAACACACAACGATGTGTGAATGTGATAAAGCTAATGCAGTTGTTAAGCTCACTGACAAGTTTCACGCTGTCGCGAAATCTTCCGCTGCTTCATACCGTGGTAGCAGCGTACATAACCAAAACACTACTGTATGACGCCATGGACATTATCAAACTTGGTGATCGTTCCGGTTCTAGCCACCTGACTTTGATGTTAGGGACATTTCTACATCTACTGGTGCCACACATTTCGATTCGCGTACGTTCCTAATCAGCTGCATAGGGACAAAATTTACGATCGAAATTTGTGGCATACCATTTATGTGAAGATGGTCATGGATGATGGTGGAGAGGCTGCCGTGTGAAAGGCGCAAGTCCTTAGCTAATTGTTTGTATGTAATCAATCGGTCGTCGAGAATTGCTTGTTCCACTTTTCGAATCGTTTCGTCGTTCACTGCCGTTGCCGGTCGACCACTGCGCGGGTCATCTTCAGTCGACCGCCGTCCTCGCTTGAATTCACTTCTCCAATATTTGACAGTTGACAGCGATGGAGCATAGTCCTTGTAGACATTCACCAGACGTTGATGGATTTCATTGTGATCAACGCCTTCCAGCATCAAAAATTTGATGACGGATCGATATTCACTTTTTTCCATTTTTTTTCTGAAAGCTCGAGTTGTAGTTTGTCGGGCCCTCTCAGCAGGCGCCTAATAGCTTTGATGTGACATCAGTTGCAGCCTGCTTTGTAAACGTTGGCACAATTTTGCGCCGAGCGCCACGGTGCGACCACAGCCGAAATCTTTCTGATCGACCTGGTAATATACTGGCAGGCGGAAAAAAAACCGGTTTTTTTTCCGGAAAAAAAACCGAAAAAAAACCGTTTTTTTTCCGAGACCCGAATACTTTTCCATTTATTTTTCCGTGGGTACCTTTTCGGTTTTTGATCGGAAAAATATCGGTACTTTATTCCAATTTTTCCAACAAATTGTAATGCAAATTTGATGAGTTTTTCGATTTCAGTGAAAAATTGGCTCGAGCACAAAAATTAACCGGCCCAAAATGGGCCAAAAAGCGTGTAAACCAAGTGTTTTCGACTGACTTCAACACTCTTCAAGAGCACTCTCGTCACTTCGAACAAATGCACAAATTATATTTTCAAATTACGCTCTAATACTAAAATAATAAAAAAAATTTTTCGGAAAAAAAACCGTTTTTTTTCCACGAAAAATAAAGAACGGTTCTTTATGACAGTATACCTGGTAAGTATCGGGTCTTGTTAGAATGACCTCGAAAAAAACGAGTGAATTTTCACAAGCACAACCCACGAGCACTACCAATAATTTTTATGAATCATCATTTTAACTAGAATTTACACGAGAATCATTAACAAGAAAGAAGAAACAAAACAGAGATCATGATTTATTGTAGCTTGATACACTACATTAACTGCACTGGTTCAATCAGATGCATGAAAGTGACCGGTATGTGACCAAAAAAGCACATAAATTCATTTGAGACTGAGCAAACATAACCAAGAGATAATGGCGAATAAAATGCAGAAGGCCGACAAAGACAGATCATGGAGAGAAAATAACATGGAATTAACAAAACACAAAGTGGAGAAAATGACATGGAATTAAAAAACAACAAAGTCATACGCAACAAAATTTGACATTCGCATTACATGTGGAGAAATCACGCCTTGCACCTTAGCGCTTCGTACCACTCCTCTTCTTTTTGCCGCTCTTTTCGGCCGGTGATTTCTTTTCCGGCGAACCCTTTTCCTCCTGCTGCGACACAGATGGGCCCAAATCTGAGCAATAATTATTTAGTGTAATAAACAGACGAACATAAAAACTAAAAGTTCAATCACAACACAAAATTTGAAAACCACATACCATCACCCCCACCGGCAGCCTTGCGCTTCGATTTTCGACCTGGTTTCTTGACCTCTTTCGAAGGAGAGTCCTGACCCTGATCAATTTGGTCTGGAAAGCATTATAACGGGTTGGCCACAATCAGGCATGGCGGCTGGCTATGTCCGACCTGTCTTGTCAGACACTTGATGTCCCAATTGCGGAAGACCAGTGCTTGCATCGAAATGTCACCTACCGCTCACATCAGCGCCTTTCGACTTTGCATCGGTCTTCTTGGCTCGTTTTGCTTTCGACGGACCAGCACCATCTTGGACCGGATGCTTCTTTTCTGCAACACACAACGATCTGTGAATGTGAGTAAAACTAGTGTAGTTTTTAAGCTTACTGCCGCGAAATTTTCGAAAGCTGCTTCACACCGTGGCAGCAGCGTACATAACCAAAACACTACTGTATGACGCCATGGATATTATCAAACTTGATCGCTCCGGTTCTGGCCACCTGACTTTGGTGTTGGGGGGATTATTTCGACATCTACTGGTGCCACACATTTCGATTCGCGCATGTTCCTACTCATCTGTATCGGGACAAAATGTATCGAAATTTGTTGCATAAGTGCATCTCCAAACATGTTCAGAATACAAAATGTCACGTGAACAAAATGCAAAACCGAAGAGCACGGATCACCAAGTTGGATTGTCGCCCCATGTTTCACACGTCAAATCTTCAACCAGACCAGAGAACGAGCAGTGAATCCGACCTTTCTTAGCGCGTTTCGCACCAACCACGACCGCACCCGGGTCACCGTCAGGCAACAGCTCCTCTTTTTCCTCAACCGAGCTCTCTCGTGGCCGCGTGGCCAGCACACGACGGGGCGCTGGGCCACCGGTGGCCTTGCGTGCGGTCATTGCAAAACGTGGCATGTTTGTGATGGATGGACACGGAGAAATTGGAACGAGCGCTTTTTCAATGAACACCTGTAAATTTACAGCGAGGGGCACAATCGCGCAAGGTGCTCGATGTCTCACCAATCACTGATTCAAATTCTAAAAAGTATTTGGGCCTGCTGATGTGCAGACCTCGATAAAACGTACCAATTCAAATGAAAACAAACTGAACCAATTTCTAACAACATTTTATTCGTGTTCTTTCCGTTTGGATAACAAGAAAAACTGTGATGACAACAGACAAGGGGAACAATCGAGCAGGTATAAACGCAACAACAAACACTGTTGTTTCCGATAGTTTTATAAGCGTATAATCACCTAAATTTACGCATCAATAGTCTCCTCAGTGAATTTTCCCTTCATCACGCCCAGCACCGATGCTCGACCGGCCGCCTTGCGTTCAACAATCTTCTTGCGGTCTTTGTCCATCTTGAGCTTCATGATTTGCACCTGGCATAGGTATGCATTGTAACTACAATATGGTCTCTTATCATAGTGACCCTTTGTCAACATGGTGAACACTTGTTTGTGACCGAAAATGGCGACTCCTTGATAACGTCACATTAGGGCAAACAACACTAAACAGCACATTAACAACAAGGGCCAACATTGGACGGATGTATTCCGACATGTACAGTGGCGCCATTGGCCTTCTCGTGCGTGATCTTGTCGATGTGCACCACCCATTTGCGACGGTACACACGAATCACTTTGCCACCGTTGGATTTGTTGTGGCCACGCGTCACCTGAGTGTGGTTAGGGGTGGTCGAACATAAAAACGGCAACTTTTTGCAAGAAAAAAGTGCGCATACCTGAACTTCATCGTCCTTTCTGATCGGGATCGATCTAATGCCGTACTTGGCGCGCAAGTCCTTGCTCAATGGAGATGACATGATCTTCCTGAAAGTAGAGTTAGGATCCCCGGGGGCGAAGTTCCCTCTTATAAATGCGCAATTGCGATGAAAAAAATTCTTCACCACAAAACCTGGCAAATACAAACATCAAACACCGACCTCCTTTCATGCGACTTGGCCGTGAAATGACGCTTTCGCGATTTGCGCTGCGACGACGACACAAACTTGTTGAACTTCATGATGTTCCTATGGTCGCGCTGATGCTCGCTGGATCTAACCTGCCGCGAAACAAGAAAGGTTGAGAGCACGCTGACATGGTAGCACGGATACTCAGAGCAACAGTGTATGAAGCCGTCTTTCAGCTTCTGGGACTGCAATGAACCCCAAGAGTGCAAGAATATAATGCCAAACCAACCCAGATAAACGTTTTTACCAGGCACAAACACTCACACAAACAATAACAATGTGATTCAGTGAAAGAATGATCATTATTTTTTCTGATGCAACTACGAAAATGGACAAAAATTCATGCAAGAACACACTAGTATTGGGGGACACGTCAAATGAATACGGATCACGTGTGACGCGCACAGAGAACAACAGGAATAACGGAATAACAGCAATGTAACAAACAACACTGCAAAAGACGAGCAAATACACGCAAACGAGAAAACAAACCAAACAACATTTCGTGATAAGGCATAATAAGATTGGATGTTCCACATTTCAAATATGTAACAGATTAGTGACTACATCTATTGTCAAAAAGGGCACAATATTTCTTCAAGTCAAGGTTTGAGTTTTTAGTGAGCGACTTATACCACAGATTGATACATAAATTACAACTTTCTCTCGACCTTTACAACTGCAAGGAAATAATAAGCAGAAGTCAAACCACAATAGAGAGCAGATAACCGCTCGAAACTACTGGCAGAGTATGATTTGCGTTTGGATAAAAATAACAGAATGGAGTACAATATTCCCCGTCCAAAACAGGGCACAGTGCTCACAAAAGCATGGAAATCCAGTATGTATAACTGTGTATACATACATATTGACCCAAATCAATAAAATCACAGCGTTGGAGCATAAATAACAACAAATTGAAAACAATAAGAAAAACACCCATCAGGATTTTGTGGATTATAATTAATTGCACACAACGACGTTCAGAATTGCCCAGAAAACGACATTAATATAAAGAATTACTGAACAATGACAATAAGTAGAAAGCAGAAGACACACAAGAAACTCACACAGGAGTTGCACAAGAAACGAAACCAATCGAAGATTCAACAGAATTGCCTAAAATTCGAATAATATTTATTTAAACCTAAAAACCAAGGAAACCCTAGGCGACGATGGTATTCTTAAAACTTTTTTGATGACATACCCAGAAGAAACGGACAGGCACGATAAACTGCAACAATACAATGATTCCGAAGTTGGATTGAGAGACCAACAGGCAAGTGGGGACAGCCAATCGATCAACTGTGAATGTCGATTCTCCAATCCTGGTCAATTCTCACGTCCGGCTTGCGTATCACCATCGACATTGTCTCACGCTCGAACGTGAACTCAAGCGGTTGCGCGTGGTAATCTGACGATTGAAACATTATTTGAACAGACCATTCAAACTACTCAAGAAAAACATGCGAATATTGAGTTGTTAGCTACAATTGAACAAATCGATCCACAAATCGACTTGCTTCAGTGGTAGATCGCTTGCTTTTCCAGCGCATCACAACTGTAATTCGCCAGACAAAATAGAGCGAATACAGGTGTCAAATTGCGCTGGTATAATTAAAAATCAAAATGAAATATAGCAGTAAAAACATTTACCATTGTGAAATAAATGCACGTCACTCGGATAGTAGGGTAGACCGGCGATTATTATCTTTTCCACGGTCACTTTCGGGAATTCCATTGTGCCGGTGCTATTGGCAGATCTAAAGTATTCAGAATATTCTATTTCCCTGCCAGAAATAAATTCTTAAACTGCGAAAAAGTATCAACTGCAATTAAAAGTAGAATTAAAAATTTCAAACAAAAGTCGCACTTTGACGACACCGATCCCATGTGTCTGCCCTCAGCCGTGTACTCAAGTCGTCGATGCGTGAACTGGCCATTGCGATATGCATATGATTCACCGTCGTCCATGTATAAATCACCGACAGCCTTGTCTGCCTGAATTAACAAACTCAGTCGGCACGTTCAGTGTACTGCTAGGCGTCGGATCTTCCTATTTCGGTCTGCCATCTTTGCAACTGACGACCATTTTGGTAAGGTGCAGAACCTTCACTGTTGTATATAACATTGGTGACTACTCCCTTCTGTCATTTTTGAGTTGGTATCGACGCGTTAAAACAAACAAACGGTAACCAAAAACAAAGTAATTCACGTAACAAACTCACGTGCACAGGCAACGTGATCAGCAGCGTGATTGGATCATTGATCATCAATACCGACGAACGACGGATTCGTTCTCGATAAGGAATGATTGTGCCACCTCGCACGAACACGGGGATCTGCAAAATTACTGAGACAAACTAAGGTACTCATTAATGGGGATAAAGCACGTACTTCAGTTCAGCATCAACACTTGCCTTATCTAACGGGGTATCCACATAGATGGCGCCAGGTCCCGGCTGTGCTCGTAACGTATCCCAATTGTACCACATCTACAGAAAATAATTTTATCATGAATCGCACGTGTGAATCGAAATTTTATTCCTGCAACAGTTCTTCGTACCGTGTTTTCACCGGGCAAGTACACGCTGATTTGTTGCGAATTCTCTTCGGTAACTGGCTTGACGAGCAGGGCCTCTCCTGAAATTGAGTAAAAAATGAAAGCCAAAAAACGACATGAAGCCAACAGCAAACAGTAAATCCTACCAAGCATGTATTCCTTCTCCTCATCATACCCTTCGGGATCGTCCGGGAATTCCAGCCACAACGGTCGCATCACCGGCAGACCGGTTAGTGAATGTTCGTGGAATTTGGTGTAGCTGAACAAATTATTTAGTGGCTTCATCTATTTTCGAAAATGTAACTAAATTTCGACTTCAAAATCGCCAAATAACTTACAGATATGGCAGAATAGCATAGCGACGTCTGATGGCCTGCCGAATTATGGCCGTTGTCTGTGTGGAGAACAACCACGGTTCACGACGTCGAGTGTCCAGATGGGCGTGCGCACGAAAGAATGGTTGGAACGCACCAGCCTGCAACATCACAAGGCAGCTACTTGGGACCTAATCGTTAACGAGCAATCGCGTTCGATTCCGTCGCTGTTAAACATTGAACTGTCAGCTACAATTGAACAAAATGATCCTGAATGATGATCAAATTGCTTCAGTAGTAGATCGATTGCTTTTCCAGCGCATCACAACTGTAATTCGCAAGATAAAATACAGCGAATACAGGTGTCAAATTGCGCTGGTGACAAAAGAAAGAAAGAGAAGATTAAAACTTGTGCAGTCTTATGGAATAAATGCACATCATTCGAATTGTGGGAAAGCAATTAGTTGCAAGTGAGGTTTTGTAACAGTAATAAAAACTCATACTCTGACAGAAGAATTTGTGAGGCACAAATTGCGAATAACATCCACCGCGTCAACCCATCAACACACCTGATACCATCTGAGCAACAGCTGTTCATCTGGATTGCCAAAGAATCCGCCCACATCAGCGCCCACAAATGGAATACCGCCCACACCCAGACTCAGCAACATTGGGATACTGGCTGCCAGGTGCGACCACTGTGCTACATTGTCACCCGTCCACACCGCAGCTGTAGCGAGTAGATTTGTAGTTACTTCTTATATTCCTTAAATTACACGAAAATGCGATTGTTCCAACCATATCGTTGACTTCCGACAAAGAAAGCGCGTGTGAGTACAAATGGTCGTTTCTCATTATTGCTGCGCGCCAACAACCCATCGTACGTCGCTTGATGCTGCAAACACAGTAGTTGTGAAAAACAGGGAAAAACGTGAACAAGGCTGAGAGGGTACCGAATACCTGATAAAATCCATACATGTTGTGAACGTCGCGATGTTCCCAGTCTCCGTGATGTTTCGCATCCTTGTGCATTGTAACCTGTGGAAAGGTCACACAACTCGGCAGCGGTCAAAGGTAATTCTCACAAAATACACCCTGAATTATCAAGTGAGCTCACCTCAGGTCCACTGAACACCGACGGTTCATTCATATCGTTCCAGACGAACAAATTCGGCGCTGAACCTTCATACCGATCGAAGGCAAACTGATCGGCCCAGTACTTGCGCACTTGCGGATTGAGAAAATCCAGGTACATGGACGCGCCTGGAAAAAATCCGTTCGTTGGCTTCCTTACAAGTGGATGCAAACAGAGATAAAACGACCAACCAGGCCAACAGTGTCCCTCGTATTCATTTCCGTCTCGATCTTTCACAAAATATCCATTGTCATGGCCATCTTTCCAAACCTATCAAAGGATTATTGTTTAGAAAATCATACTTAACTGTTAATCGAATTACTAACAAGCAGTTTTTTTGCTGTTAAATGGTAGTAACTTGCAACGTAGAGGCAAAATTAGCCTTCAAAAATT
>JASAMV010008483.1:0-47407 GCA_030248065.1 Rhynchonema sp. JSB1_4
CCTGGGGGAAGGGGGGGAAGAATTGAAATCAGGAAAAAGTCACTTTTTGAGGCATATTTGTCTGCAAATAGGCGAAAAATCCCCCCCCGCGCGCGAAATTAGTGTTTTAGGCCACATTTTCTTCAGTATTTAGACATAAAAAATTTCGGTTTCCAGATGACCCCCCAGTGGTACGAGCCCCCCTAGCTCGGCTGGTACAGTAGGTAGGTCGCCGCCCCGCATTTTGGGTGGCACAGCACGTTGCCGCCCCGCCTGGATAGCCAGGGCAGCAGTGTAGTTCCTGGGGGCAGGGGGGACCCCCCCCTCGGGTACGTCTGTTCCCCCTCCGAGGTACGCCTGCCCCACTGTTCCCCCTCCGGGTACGTCTGTTACCCTTACTTTTTCTGAAAATCCGCAAATTTAGGCCTAAAATAGGCATTTTTAGGCCAAAAATAGGTAAACTTTAGGTGAAACCTCCAAAAAACGCCAAAATACCCTTTTTATAGGGAATTTTTCGCAAAAGAAGGCAAAAATAGTCCAATTTTTCGACCTCAAAAAATGACTTTTTTCCGTCCCCCCCCCCAAAATGGGGACTTCCCCCCCCCCTTCCCCCCCAGGTAGGTACGTCTGCTCGTCCTCCGAAAATAGTGGAGGGTACGTCTGTTCCCCCTCCGGACCAGGAACGACACTGCAGGGAGATACTTGGGGGTGGGGGGATCCCCCCCAAATTCATCTATCTATCGTCAACACTTTTTGATTTCATCTATCTATCGTCAACACATATGAGCAAATCTATCTATCGTCAACAAATTCTGGGAACAATCTATCTATCGTCAACAACAATCGACATTTTTGACTCAAAATGGCTCAAAATCGGTATTTTTTGTCCCAGAATAGGCAAAAAATCGCGCGCTACGCGCGGATTTATTACATCTATATGCATTTTCATTACCCCAACCCCCAGCCAAACCAGTGGTATTGTCTATCTGGAGACTTTTTCTTGGGGAAAACAATGAATTTTCAACCAAAAAAATAGATTCAAAAAATCGCAAAAATTATGACAAAAATTGGGTTACCGTAAAAACCTAAATAGAAGGGGGGGCTCTATTAATTCACTTACTCATTTTGGGGGCTCGATCACGGGGGGGGGGGGGCTTGATTCCGGGGGCCCTCTATTAATTCACTGACCCGAACCTGAAAAATTGTTCCCAGAAATACCCCCCAAAAACCCCTAAAAATGGGTTTAAAAGGATGTTTTTTCGCTTGTAATCGCATTTATTCGTGTCTATTCGTCAATTAGAGGCATATTATGTGCTCTGAATGAACAACAAACGTGCATAAATGTACCTGTGCACTACTATCAAGCCTTAATACCGTAAAAACCTAAATACAGCCCCCCCCCCCGGACTAGAGCCCCCCCCCCCCGTAATACAGCCAGTGATGTGGTTGGGGGGGGGGGGGTATGGGGGGGGTATTACCCCCCCAACTGCTAGGTAGCTTTCTTGCTCCGAAACCCATACCCCCCCAAACTGGCTAGCTAGCTTTCTTGCTCCAGTCATCAAGTAAGAAAAGTGTTGATTTTAGTGCCAAAATGACCATTTTATGGGCCAAAATGGTCAAATTCGTTCAAATTTTCTCACACGTGCGCATAGTTTTTTAGACACTTTTTAGGTGCAATTTGCACCTAAAAAATCAGAATTGCACCTAAAAATTCAGGGTTAGGTGCAAGGTTCACCTAAAATTTTGGGCCCTTGTTTGCTTAATTTAGCATTTATACAGCATCTTTTAAGGTTGGAAAGCTTAGAAACAAAAAAATGCGCTGCGCGGCTTTTCATTCCTTCCAATAAATTCCATCGAAGCATTTGGTCGACATCGACAAAAAATATTGATCTGATTGATTGATTTCGTACACAGTTAGTACCTGGTGTGCTGGTGATAAGATTCAAAACAAATACATGCTGTACTAGGATCAGTGTAGTTCCTGGTCCGGCGAGGCGGTTAGTGAACCTACCCACTTTGTCGGTGCGGCGGCTAGTGTACCTCCCTGTGGGGGGGGGAAGGAGGGGGGAAGACCGAAAATTCAGGAAAAGTCCTCTTTGAGGTAAAAAATTTGACCTATTTTTGCCCTTTTTTGGAAAAAAATTCTCCATAAATAGCCGGTATTTTGGCGACTTTTGACAACACCCATTTTAGGCCTAAAATGCCCCCCCCCCCCCCCCCCCCCCCCCAACCCCTCAATTTTTAGGTGCAAGCTGGCCAAAGTAGGTGCAACCCCTATTTTGGACAAAAAACGCCAATTTTAGGCTTTTTTTGCCAGGTTGTGTGTTCAATGCTATTTGCGTGCTTTTAGAAGTTCAATAAAGTTGTAACGCAATGAATGCCTTTTCCTTTAGCAAAAGCAAACTTTTCAGGGAAAGTTCAACATTTTGTAGCACATTTTGTACTAGTTTCATTATTGAGAACCGATTGAGAAGAAAACGAAACAGTAAAATTTTCACGTCACCATATCCACATTTGGGGGTCACGTACGAATCAATTACTTTCGCTGTTCATTTACTGTGTGGGTATCTAATACTGTTGTCATGCTCTGCTCTAGTTCTAGTCAGTGTAGTTCCTGGGGGGAGGGGGTCCCCTCCTAAGGTACACTAACCGCCGCGACCAAGGTACACCAGTACACTAACCGCCGCACCAGGTACACTAACCGCCGCAATTTTTGCCTAAAATAGGCATTTTTAGCCCAAGATGGGCATTTTAGGCCTAAAATGGGTGTTGTCAAAAGTCGCCAAAATACCCTATTTATGGAGAATTTTTTCCAAAAAAGGGCAAAAATACCGTAAAAACCTAAATAGAAGGGGGGGCTCTATTAACTCACTGACCCCATTTTGGGGGGCTCTATTACGGGGGGCTCTATTCCGGGAGGGCCTCTATTAATTCACTGACCCGAACCTGAAAAAATTGTTCCCAAAAATACCCCCAAAAACCCCTAAAAACGGGTTTGAAAGGATGTTTTTTCGCTTGTAATCGCATTTATTCGTGTCTATTGGTCAATAAGAGGCGTATTATATGCTCTGAATGAACAACGAACGTGCATAAATGTACCTGTGCACCACTATCAAGCCTTAATACACTACTGTATAGGGGATGTTACTTAGGGGGGGGCTCTATTAATTCACTGACCCCTTTTTGGGGGGGGGCTCTATTCCGGGGGGGGCTGTATTTAGGTTTTTACGGTAGGTCAAATTTTTTACCTCAAAGGACTGTTTCCTGAATTTTGGTCTTCCCCCCTCCTTCCCCCCACAGGGAGGTACACTAGCCGCCGCACCGACAAAGTGGGTAGGTTCACTAACCGCCTCGCCGGACCAGGAACTACACTGATCCTAGTACAGCATGTATTTGTTTTGAATCTTATCACCAGCACACCAGGTACTAACTGTGTACGAAATCAATCAATCAGATCAATATTTTTTGTCGATGTCGACCAAATGCTTCGATGGAATTTATTGGAAGGAATGAAAAGCCGCGCAGCGCATTTTTTTTTGTTTCTAAGCTTTCTAACCTTAAAAGATGCTGTATAAATGCTAAATTAAGCAAACAAGGGCCCAAAATTTTAGGTCCCTGAATTTTTAGGTGCAATTCTGATTTTTTAGGTGCAAATTGCACCTAAAAAGTGTCTAAAAAACTATGCGCACGTGTGAGAAAATTTGAACGAATTTGACCATTTTGGCCCATAAAATGGTCATTTTGGCACTAAAATCAACACTTTTCTTACTTGATGACTGGAGCAAGAAAGCTAGCTAGCCAGTTTGGGGGGGGTATGGGTTTCGGAGCAAGAAAGCTACCTAGCAGTTGGGGGGTAATCCCCCCCCCCTCCCCCCCCCCCCCCAACCACATCACTGGGTGTATTACGGGGGGGGGGCTCGATTCCGGGGGGGGGGCTGTATTTAGGTTTTTACGGTATTAAGGCTTGATAGTAGTGCACAGGTACATTTATGCACGTTTGTTGTTCATTCAGAGCACATAATATGCCTCTAATTGACGAATAGACACGAATAAATGCGATTACAAGCGAAAAAACATCCTTTTAAACCCATTTTTAGGGGTTTTTGGGGGGTATTTCTGGGAACAATTTTTCAGGTTCGGGTCAGTGAATTAATAGAGGCCCCCCCGGAATAGAGCCCCCCCCCGTAATAGAGCCCCCCAAAATGGGGTCAGTGAATTAATAGAGCCCCCCCTTCTATTTAGGTTTTTACGGTAACCCAATTTTTGTCATAATTTTTGCGATTTTTTGAATCTATTTTTTTGGTTGAAAATTCATTGTTTTCCCCATGAAAAAGTCGCCAGATAGACAATACCAATGGTGTGGCTGGGGGGTGGGGTAATGAAAATGCATATAGATGTACTAAATCCGCGCGTAGCGCGCGATTTTTTGCCTATTTGGGACAAAAAATACCGATTTTGAGCCATTTTGAGTCAAAAATGTCGATTGTTGTTGACGATAGATAGATTGTTCCCAGAATTTGTTGACGATAGATAGATTTGCTCATATGTGTTGACGATAGATAGATGAAATCAAAAAGTGTTGACGATAGATAGATGAATTTGGGGGGGATCCCCCCACCCCCAAGTACTGCCCTGCAGTGTAGTTCCTGGTCCGGAGGGGGAACAGACGTACCCTCCACTATTTTCGGAGGGGGAACAGACGTACCTACCTGGGGGGTAGGGGGGGGGGAAGTCCCAATTTGGGGGGGGGGGACGGAAAAAAGTCATTTTTTGAGGTCGAAAAATTGGACTATTTTTGCCTTCTTTTGCGAAAAATCCCCTATAAAAAGGGTATTTTGGCGTTTTTTTGGAGGTTTCACCTAAAGTTTACCTATTTTTGGCCTAAAAATGCCTATTTTAGGCCTAAATTTGCCCATTTTAGGAAAAAATTGGGGGAGCAGACGTACCCGGAGGGGGAACAGTGGGGCAGGCGTACCTCGGAGGGGGAACAGACGTACCCGAGGGGGGGTCCCCCCCCCTCCCCCCCCAGGAACTACACTGCTGCCCTGGCTATCCAGGCGGGGCGGCAACATACTGTGCCACCCAAAATGCGGGGCGGCAACCTACCTACTGTACCAGCCGAGCTAGGGGGGTCGTACCACTGGGGGGTCATCTGGAAACCGAAATTTTTTATGTCTAAATACTGAAGAAAATGTGGCCTAAAACACTAATTTCGCGCGCGATTTTTCGCCTATTTGCAGACAAATATGCCTCAAAAAGTGGCTTTTTCGATTTTGGGTCTTCCCCCCCTTCCCCCAGGGAGGCAGTGTAGTTCCTGGTCCGGCGCGGCGGTTAGTGTACCTACCCCTTTTTTCCGTGAGGCGGTTAGTGTACCTCCCTGGGGGGGAAGGGGGGGGGGGGAAGACCCAAAATCAGGAAAAAGTCACTTTTTGAGGTAGAAAATTTGACCTATTTTTACCACTTTTTGGAAAAAATTCTTCAGAACAAGGGTATTTTGGCGACTTTTGAGAACATTGACCTAAAAATCACACATTTTAGGCCTAAAAATGCCCATTTTAGGCCTAAAAATGGCCATTTTAGGCAAAAGTTGAGGCGGTTAGTGTACCTGACGCGGCGGTTAGTGTACTAGTGTACCTTGGTCGCGGCGGTTAGTGTACCTTAGGGGGGGGACCCCCCCTCCCCCCCAGGAACTACACTGCAGGGAGGTACACTAATTTCCCCTTCGAAAAAGTAGGGAGGCACACTAATTTCCCCGCCGGACCAGGAACTACACTGATACTGTACGATGCAAGTTTTTTTGTGTGCCTATTTTTATATGCTATAAAGTGCACATAGCGCGAGATTTTTAAGGGTTTTTTAAGCGCACTTTTAAGGGTTTTCGGTCGAAATTTGGGCATTTTTGACCGAAAAATGGGCATTTTGAGGGCAAAAATCGGGGCAGGTAGGGTACCAGAGCGGGGGGGTGTGGGAAAAATAGGCATTTTTAGGCCTAAAATGGGCATTTTTGGCCTGAAATGGGTGATTTTTAGGTCGATGTTGGCAAAAGTCGCCAAAATGCCCTTTATATGGAAATTTTTTTCCAAAAAGGGCCAAAAATCGGTCACATTTTCTACCTAAAAAGGTGACTTTTTTCTGAATTTGGGTCTCCCCCTTCCCCCAGATAGGTGCACTAACCGCCGCGCCGGACCAGCACGGAGTAATTCAGCCACAATTTTTCAGCGAACAGCGCACGCACAATGTCTGCGGACGCAAAACGCATCGCCGAAGCCGAAGAATGTCAGAAAAAGGCGGAAAAAGCGTTGGTTTTGGAATTTGAGTCTTTCTTGCGGTGACTTTGAATTGGTAGAACTTAGATACCTAACTGTTGATTTTGATTGATCCTCATAGGTTGATTTTGATTGATCCTCATAGTTACAATTTCTATGTAAAATATCGCACAAAATCTCCGTTTTTCTTTTCACACAGGCTGAAAACGTCGATGATTGGGCTGAAATTCAAGCCGGACTTTGACAGCGCCGCCAGCGAGTACGAACGCGCGGCCGTGTGCTACAAGAACGCGGGCAGAAAGGCGGATTGTCGAGACATGTACCTCAAGGCCGCCGACTGTCACGACAAAAATGGAATCATGTTCCACACGGCAAAGTCGGTTATTGTTTTGGTGGCACGCTTTGCCTGTAGTTTTCTTTCTAACCAGGGATTAGATTCGGGCCGGAGGTCGGACAAGCTCCCCGCATTTTGGACTATTTGCGCGTGCCGGGCCGGACTTTCCGACCCGATCCGGCCAGAAATGCACAAGTTTCAAGCCAGAAAGCTGCTTTTTTTGACCAAAGAACCTCCAAAAAAAATTCGATAATACGAGAGCTGATGCACCTGTGGCCAGTGATGTAGTTGATATGGGTGGTAGACATAGATAGATGTGGGGGTCCAGCTCGGTAGACATAGACAGCTGGGCGGGCATACCGATTGGGGAATTGATTCAGAGGTCAAAATTAGGGGTATATAACTGGGTGAAAATTATGCTAAAATAGCCCTCAACAGTCAAATTTTCCGCATGTTAGCAAAAAATATGAGAAAATTTGAGAATTTTCTACCATAAAACGGCCGTCTTGGCACTAAAATCAACACTTTTTGGCAGATATCCGGACATGTATTACCCCATACTCAACCCAACTACCCAACTAGGTGCCCAGCCCAACTACACCACTGCCCGTGGCTGGTGGTTTCTATTTTCTTCATTTCATCATCTGTCAATCTTCACGCAGATGCAAAGAGCTGGCAGCGTTTGTGTGCAAAGACCTGGGCGAGATGGACAGAGCCAAGCAGTTGATGGAAGAGGCAGCGCAAACTTATGCCGAACAGGTTTTGTTTGCTTGTTTGTTTACTTCACTTCAGAGGCTTTTCGAATGAAATTTGGCGCCAGGTTAGCGAAATGCCACTTTTGCCGAAATGACTGCCAAAGCTACCCCCAAAAAGCTTTATTTTGGCGTATTTACCATCTGCATTCTGTAAATTTAAGGTGAGTGTTTAGATGCCGTAGCGTGGCACTATTCGGCTTTTGGACCTTGTCACGTGGCTTGTCTCACCATGCGCATATTAATCAAAGAAAAATAAATTTAAAAATGTCCAAAGATTTTCGAAATTTGGTCGTCCGTGCTGCTGGCTGACTGCCGCTCTTCGTTACGAGTTATGACCGAAGTTCACCTTTACAGTTTCACCGATTTACAGGGCACCACCGAAAGCGCCGTGAACGCGTTGAGCAAAGCCGCCAAGTTCTTCGAAGATGGAAATGATTACGATAAAGCGCTCGAGGTAAGAGATTTGTGAACAATAAAATCACAGTTCGTTTTCCGTTAAAGTTGCCAACGAAAAGGTACCCACGGAAAATAAATGGAAAGGTATTCGTCGGGTCACGAAAAAAAACCTTTTTTTGGTTTTTTTTTAAAAAAACGGTTTTTTCCGCCTGCCAATATAAATGTTGGTCGGGCTCCTAGCCGATCGGGCTACACAACTCCGCCTGGAGCGGAAATCCATGCTCCTCCGCCACGGTCGCCCACCGAACTTGTTTCCTTGACACATCAAAATGAGTTTTTTTCTCGCTCTCACTCAATGAGGGTTTTTCAGAATGAGCCACTTTCTCATTACTGGCTCATTTTGAAATGTACTGGCTCATTTAAAAATGGGGTGATGTGTGTTGTTTTTGCAAAACTTTAGTGTGGATTTGGTGCGTTCTGGTACTAAACATGGTACTATTGCTTAAAAAATGACGGTAACCGCGCGTAGCGCGCAATTTTTGACATGTTACACCACGTATTGCTCGGAAAAGGTCAATTTGGAAGTGTTTTATACAATTTTTTGCCTGAGGCCTGCGCATTACTGTTTGTATCACACTTTGGTTGCTAACAGAGCACGTAGTCTATCCTGTGAGTTGTGTCCCGATCCCAAAATTGATCGCCAAAAAATCTTGTGTGTCATTAGCTGGACTTTTGTTCTTTGAATCCGCAAGCTGGTTAGTTAGTTTATTGCGTCGACTTTTGACACCAACTCAATAATACATAAACAAGAAGATTAAGCGAAAGAAGCATAATTAAAAGACCGGGTGTGGAGTTTACGGACGCCGCAAGCTGGTGGAAGCTAGCTACTGGCCCACTTTCCTTAAACCGGAGCTATGGATATCATTATAGGACATGGTACGGCTCTGCACATGCTAACACGGCAAGACTGCTTGTTCCCCTGATCACACAGCCAGATGACGACAAATGACAACAAACGCGCGATGCGCGAAAAATTTTCGATTTTGGGCTGTTTGTTACGTTTAGAAAGTGCTTCCTGCCGAAATCAACAGGCTCATTTCAAATTCTTACTGGCTCAATGAGCCAGTAAAAATGGCAAAATAACCTGTACATCTGGCATCTTTTCAGATCTACAAACGCGCGTTGTACGCCGTCCAAGAAACAGACAAAATGCGCCAGCAGAGCGAATACGCGATGAGGATATCGAAGTTGAATATCAGGCTGGAAAGGTTGGCTGGCGTTGGCGAGATTCCAGAGCTTTTCTTCTCAGGTTGATTTCTTTGTGAGCGTCATTCTCCCAGGCGAGCGGAGTTCGGCCGCCTGATTTTCATCGGTAACTTGTGCTTGTTTTGGTGCAGTTCATTTCATTTCATCGCAAGGGTAAAGCAACAGTAAACTGTTTTGTGGCTTTGATGTACACTTGTAGCGGGAATGAAACGAAACATTTCGCGCCGTAGCAAGGGTTGCCCCCTCCCAAAGATAAGAATCTCGGATACCCAGAGGATTGTCCAAAAAGTTGTGCAGTTCGGAACATTTTGGAGGTAAAATGGTTCTTAGGGCTTTCGGGAAAATTTTTAGGCCATGGCACCCCTGGATAAAAAGCTAGAACACGGAATACCCCTGTGTGAAAAAAATGAAGATACCGGATACAATACTAGGGGGGTAAACGCCCCCCCCCAACGACACCACTGAATTCGTTCGTCACCGTTGTGATGTGCCCAGGCCACCTATCCTGTCATTGGTTGGCCAGATTAGAAAAGGCGCTCGCGGTGGGCCGATATTTTCCCGCGCAAATTTAAGGGCTACGCTGTATTCCGTCCACACCAAAAACATACGCCCAATGAAACATCACCACAGATACGACGATGCGGTCAAATCGATCAAGGACGAGATCGACCTCTACCGCGAGGAAGAGCAGGCGGCGGGCAAAGTTGGCCAGCTAACCACCGGATTGGTGTTGGTGCATTTGAAGAGAGGCGACCCCGTCGATGCCGACAAGGCGTTGCAGAGTGTCGCTAGGTATGGATTGGTTGGACAGATACCGTAAAAAACCTAAATAGAAGGGTCTCTAATTATTCACTAACCCCATTTTGGGGGCGGGGGCTGTATTTAGGTTTTTACGGTATGCGCTTTTTGATTGCTATCAAAATTCAGGGTCATAAAAAGCTGTTCGAACTTGAACTTGTCAGACGCTGGGATGCACCCCAGGTAGGTAGCTAGCTCTTTGGCAAAATGTTTTCTGATACCCCTTCCATAATTGCAAAAACTCGCTCGTTAGCTAGTTCGAGCTGGCCTGACCAACTAACTATATACGTCACTGTCAGCAGCCAAAGCGTGTGTTTTGTTCAGCGGCATTTATTCTCCCGAGATCGTAAACCACGCGAAACATCTGTTTCCTTGTTGCAGAGTGCCCGGCTTCCGTCAGACGGAGGACGCGAACACGCTGCCACATTTGATACAGGCCTACGAACAGGGCGATAAGGAGAAATGGGAACAGGTGATCACGCAGGCGCACATGAAGTACTTGGACAATGATGTACGTCGGACTGGGCAGTTGGTCGGGTTTTGGGTTTTGTGACGTGTTTTTTTTGAGAGAAATGTGAAAGAAATGTTGTCGAAGCTGGAGACTGGGATTGACTTCTTTAAATGAACTCCCGGATATCTACAGTTCAGCTGATGCAGTAGTTCTGTAGTGGTATAGTAAATTTATAATTTCGCTGCCTCATGCATTTTTGCAGACGCATGGGAACTCCCGTTCGAAGTCGAAGCAGGCAACAAGCTCAACACACAGTCAACAAGCCACGCAGCAGGCTCGTGTGCGTTTCAAATGTTTCAGTCACACAAGCTGTGTGTGTGTCAGCTGCGTGGCTTGTTCAGTACTGTGTTGAGCTTGTTGCCTGCTTCGACTTCGAACGGGAGTTTCCCTGCGTCTGTAAAAATGCATGATGCAACGAAATTAGAAATTTACTATACTGGTGCAAAAGTTGTTGTTGTGGCTATCGTTGTAGTTCCGGGTGGTTGATTCCAGACAACTACTACCAAAAACACATCCACAGTCGAGCTCTTCGCAGAAACCACAGTGAATATCCAAATTAGTTTCGTTGAAAAAACACGCGACAGCAAGACCGCAGCACCGATTGAATGTAATTGAAATAAATATTTTTCCATTTCAGTATCTGCGTTTGATCCGCAAAATCGAGCTGCCGGTGAAACAGAACGAAGACGAGGAAGAGGAGGAAGACCTGAGATGAAAATTAAGAGAAAATTTCCCAAATGAAAAGCAAGAGAAAATACTACACATCGATTCAGCTGTGTTCTTACCCCATTCCATTTGCAAGTTTAGTAAATTTATTTTGGTGAATATATTGTCAGCGTCTAGTCAGCTCTAATCCGTTTGATCTAGGATTTTTAGTGAATTGCCAAAATTTTGAAGTTCTGAGATAAATGGAGGCTTCCCAATTATTTGATCTAAACCTAGCGCAGCTCAGTTGTATGTTTGTATGGTTGGTGATGCTTCATGGTTTCTGTTGTTTATATTTCATTAGCGTGCATCATGCGTTGTGTTATGTTCAGTTGTATTTATGGCTAGATTCATTGTTTGTGGTGTTGTGGTGTCTAAAGATTGTATGTTCTTGTTTTCGTAATTCTTATGCATTCCGAGCGTTATTTACACGATTGCTTCAACATTATGGTTTTGAGTTGGTACATAATATGTATATTCATTGCGTTTGGTGATAATCACTTAGTTTATACTGTATACATATGTAACATAAATAAAACTACTTTTCTTTTGTCTGATTCAATTGATTCTCACTGGTTAGAGTTCCGTCCAAGTTTGCCATATTGGCCGAACTTATTTCCTCAAAGTTACTCGCCCATAAATGTTAAGCGGCCGCTGTGTTTTTTTGCGTTTTTCGCACTGACGATACCCTGGTGCACCACATGTCTGCGCGCAGCAGTGATGTTTCACTCTAGCAATAAGTTCCGCTCGAGGATCTATTTGGAGGTAAATTGGTCAGAGGCCTGCCACCGCGCCCGTCTGTGAAAACAGGCCGAAACGGGCAAATCTCACTGCGATGTTGCATTATTATGGAAACAATTATGGGTTGCGAAACAAGATGCCACCAAAACACGGGACAGTTCACGTATTGCAGGCATGGACCGTTTCCGATCCCAGCTCGACCTAGTTCGTGATGCGTTCAATGCGCTACACGTTGATGACCTACCGCAGGCATTGTATCTGGTCAAGGATGTAGTCAGCGACCTTCACACTGTGGCCAAGCGCCGGATGGCCAAAGCTGCACTGCGCACGGTTACTGCGCTGGCACAGGATTTGATACAAGTTGGTTTATCATGTTTGTGACTTGGCAGCAAATGTTTCATCGGAACAGCAGCCATCAAGTAACACGCATGTTTCGAGTCACGTTGGTTGACGACTTGTTGGTTATCATCCACGACGATAACGTTTTTTTTTCCAGGAAACTTACGGCTTCCATAGCATCGACGATTTCGGTGCATCAACATCGAATTACACCCATACCGCGTTTAACACATCCGGATTTACGAACTATTCGCTTCCTTACAACAACAACAGCAACGATGCAGACAGTTGCGTGAATGCGGACTGTTGCGATGACACACTCACTAATGAATTGTATGAAACGTTGACCAGGGCACAATCATGTGTTGATGATGCGCACACCACAGCCACTACGGCTGCCACTGTAATGCAACCGTGCGCGGATGGAGCTGAGGTGAGTGGCTGATACAGGCAAACCAGCCGTGCTCTGCAGACCAAGACCATACCGTATCACCCTGAATTCTTACACACCTGAAATGCTTCGGGTTGCTGTAGCCACGTCTCGCGCGGTAGGCCCATAAGCAACACACTCAAACGAGCGCTAAATTTTTCGTGATCTTGGCTCTTTCACATGCGAGCTACGCGCGACGTGGCTGCAGTAACCCGAAACATTTCAAGTGTGTAAGAATTCAGGGTGATAGGGTATGGTCTAGGTCTCCAAAGTATGGCTTGCTTGCCTATATACAGTGATTTTTCATGTACCGTTCTTTGACCACAACATTCTCGGTTTTTTTGCTGAGAGCCAACTTAGGGCGCCCTTATTCATGGTGGGAAATGGAAAATGGGAATGAAATGAAACATTTTCTGCAGAAGTCATGTTTTGGCATGTGGCAAAAACGTTTTCTGTGCCGCTCAATTCTTGTCCGCTGATTGGTCAGATTTTACACAGAAATTTTTTGCGCCAAGATTTTTGAAATCGACCACCTTGGCGACTGTTTATTGCCTGCCTGGAGGGAATATCTATTACGCTGATCTGCAAAATTTAGAGATGGCATCAGATAATCTCGATCTATCAAAAAATTACCGGAGTTTTCCGGTTACAGCCCCCCTGAATAGAGCCCCAATCAGAATGCAGTGTATACAAAGCGTCTATAAGACACAAAAACGTGTTGCAATCAGGTATGAACCATATTCGAAAAGTACAAAAATTTGACATGGGGCTCTACTCGGAAAATGGTTCGAATAAAGCCCCATGGGGCTCTATTTGGGAATGAAAATCATTTTCAAAATCCGATTTCCCACCTACTACTGAATAGAGCCCAGGGGCTGTAACCGGAAAGCTCCGGTAAGTAAGGTCACGTGACCAGCACACAGCCACTATCCTGTCAGCCAACCGGACTAAAATGTTTTGCTGCCGTGCCAACGCATATTGGTCGCACAATGACTAAATCAGAATTTATCTACCCTGATCTTCAGGTTCAACCTTAACCACTATGCTACTTGTATTTTTGACAAAACATTTACAGCTAAAAATAATCTTGCAGATCAACCACGTTGCCGCAGGTCTGAAACATTCTCTTTACTGCATATTTTGTGTGCGATCATGCAACGCATCGTCATTGCCCCGTCACTTTCCCTCTTCACGATTCAGGAAAAAAAATGACCAATTCTTATATAGTCATTGTGCGACCAATATCAGGCCACATGGTCGCACTGTTTGATCAATCTTTGTTATACACATACCTATGGGAAACAACATAGTCCAACGATCAGATCATGAGACGCCTGTTACGGTTTCACGTGCTTCGAAACTTTTCGAAAACAATAGAAAGAGAAGTCGACAATGCATAAACATACCCAATTTCTCTTTCTATTTGTTTTCGAAATGTGTCGAAACAAGTGGGACTCCAAAAGCGTCTCATGAGCTGGTGGTCGGACCATACATGCTTGAGAATAATTTCGTTTCCAATTCCAGCCCGCAGCCACGCATGAGTCAGCTGATGTTTCACGCAGCGAGCCTCCGCAAGTGTTGATGTATGTTGTGGATAACCTACCGATGCCAAACGTGCAACACGGTGATGATCAGATGGGGCAAAATGGAATAATTGAGAATCGAAATTCAGATCAGAATACAATCGTCAAAAATCATAAAAAGGTTGGCATGTTGTTGCAAAAAATAAAAAAAAATTGTGATGCATGGTGATTATTACCCAGCGTCTTTCTGATGGTTTTGCGTCACCCCGTGGAGCTGTGTGTCTCCTTGAGTTGACATTGGCTGGCACAGACTCGTATCAACTTTTCGCATCGGCAGACGGTCGTCGCGTTTGTCGTCTCCTCTCTGGGTCTTTCTGTGATTCAGATGCACAAATGCTAATTTCGACCAGCGTAACACCTATTCGACCAGTACACAACAGGTCTAGCAACAACGTCATTCTCCCGCACAACAGGAAACCAAGTTCCCACGCTGATTGGGTCTCGCGCGTACGAAATTTTTGTTTCGTGTTGCGTGAGAGAACGCAGTATAATTAGGCCCTGCATCAGCAACTTTGACGTCGAAATTGCTGAATTAATTGATCAACTGGTTCATAAGGTTGAAACAGTCCAGTCTTGGTCCGCGGACGCCAAGAAGCTGATGATGGCCCAAGGCGTTCAGGGCGTGTTTATAGGCAAACCAGCCGTGCTTTGCAGACCTAGACCATACCGTATCACCCTGAATTCCTATTCGCCTAAAATGTTTTCCGGTTACTGTAGCCACGTCGCGCGTGGCTTGCGTGTGAAAGAGCCAAGATCATGAAACATTTAACGCGCGTTTGTGTGTGTTGTGTATCGGCCAACCGGGTGCGACGTGGCTACAGTAACCTGAAAGATTTTCGGTGTGTAAGAATTCAGTGTGATACGGTATGGTCTAGGTCTGCAAAGCACGGCTGGTTTGCCTTTAGTCATATCGGGAACGGTAAATTTGGACATGGAAGACATTTGGGTTCCCGAGTCCCCCGATGTGACTAAACGCGCATTTATCCATTATCCTTTCAGCCCTTCGCCCGTTGCACCCACTGTCCACTTCGTTTCCGCAGCAAACGTCAATTCTTCTGTCATCGCAAAGCGCATCACAAATCATGCGTCGTTTGCGTGAAATGCGGCCGTCTGCTCAAAAGTGCACGAGAATATTCGGTGCATTTGGACGTGAAACATCGAACTTTACCTCCACTGCCGTTTGTGGGAGGACTGGGAACGAAGGAAGACGTAAATCAAGATGAAGAGAGGAAAATTGGCCAATTACGCAAATGTGCACAGTGTGACTTCACGACCAAATACCGACAGAATATGCACAGGTGTGAATAGGTTTGAATGTTCTTTTCTTCGATTGAGACATTCAAATAATTATTTATCCAGGTGTTATGTTATCATGTTCATTGAACACCGGTTTTGTGTGATATCTGTTTTGCATTAAATGTAACATGTCACTACGACACCGCATACTGGCAAAATTTGGTGGTGGTGATTTGAAATTAGTGCGCCAACCGTATCACAAAAAAACAGCTCAACCAAATTTTGCATCTGCAACTTTGTGCGAATGGACTGGCCTTTGGATACGGCACGTGGTCGTCTTTTTTGTTCAGTGCCCTCTTACCTAAATGTCAAACACAGAAATATCGTCTCCAATTTTTCAGACACGTCACCAACCAACACCGGTCAAAGCAAGTTGTTCGCCACAAACTGTTCGCATGCCCCAAATGCGCCAAGACACTGGCCACAAAGGCCTCGCTGCTTGAGCATCAACTATATGTGCATTCAAAGCACAAGCCGTTCGCTTGTGACCAATGTGAATTGACCTTCGCCGTGCACCGCGCGTTGATCAGGCATTTGGCACGTAAACATACGGATAGAAGGCCGTTTGGGTGCACAAGCTGTCCGAAGACATTCAAAGCGGCGTTCCATTTGAAGAGACACACGAATGTACATAATAGATGATCTTTTCGCCGGCATCGTGTTTAGGTGATTAGCTTTCTAACTTGTCCAAGACCTATTTTTTCGGTCCTGTGTTAGTTTTTATAAATTACTTACATCTTGTGATCTCAAGCGGGTCAACGCCCACCTGTATGTGTAGTTTTCCTGTAATTTGTAAATTTGAGCAAAAAAATGAAAGAAACATTTTCAACCAATCTTGAATGTGTTTTTAATCCTGGTTTTCGTGACCAAATGCGAATTATTTCCATTCTACTTCAATATTGAAGTGCAGATACGTTCGAGTCTGATTATGCACATTTTAATTCCCGCGATACCATCACCGAACTAGTACAGTAACCCGACCTACCGTAACCCAGCCTACCGTAACCCGTCAGCGATGGACCCAGTCGACCTGCTCGAGCTGTGCAGTCTGGGTGACCATCGTACGCTGGCCGTGTTGTTGTGCAACAAGAAGGTGGACCTCAACTTTCAGCATCCCGTGAATGGCTGGTTGGTTACGGCTTAAAGTGGGTCTTTCCGAATTTCTGGCTTTTGATGTTCGTTACCTTTGAGTACGCTGAAAGAGCTCGTTAGTTTGTCATGTTACCCCCACTGTTTCGTCAGCAGACGTACGGTTTTAGGAAGTTCAAAAAACGTTCTGGAATCAATGGATATCCTAAAGTACTGGAAAAATATTGAAAAAAAAACCGTTTTTTTTTGTTTCAAAAATATATTTTGCGGAGAAATATACAAGTTTTAGCCCACACGATAAGTTGCGGAGTTTGTCGGTCTGTTTTGCCTTGCTTTCGTAGGTAGACCGGGGCGTCAGGGCTTGTCAAAAACAGAGTTTCGTCATAGCTGTTTATAGCGAGGGCAGAGCCACCACAGGCAGTGCACATAGTGAAGTACTTTATACCCGTTGTTGCGTTGTAAAGCCCTGCCACCAGCTCATGAGACGCTGTTGCGGTTGTATGTGTTTCGAAACTTTTCGAAAACAAAAGAAAGAGAAATCGTCCATGTACAAGCACGCGCAATGTTTCAAGTTTTATGCACGCTTTCGCAAAAGCCTGACGGCAGGCTTGGAAGAATTAACAAAATGAGCTAAACATGAGCAAACAAACACGGACAAACAGAATGGGTAACGGTAAATATCTGTTGTTTTGTTCTGTTGTTTTCGAAATGTTTCGACACACCTGCAAGAACCGTAACATGCGTCTCATGAGCTCGTGGTTAGACCATACATTATACGCACAGGACGGGTCTACATTGGGCAGCCAAACGCGGTCATGTACGCGTGGTCGAACTGCTGCTTCTCAACGGGGCGGATCCGAGTTTGGAGACGACGGGGGGCGAGACTGCGGCACAATTGGCCACCGACACGAACGTCCGACGGGCGTTGGGAGTGATTGACTTGCCGAATGGTTGGATTCGGGATACTTACTGGGTGCCGCTAGTTTCCACATTGAGCCCCTGGGGCCATGAGAGGGCTTTAATCAATTTGTTTTCGTCGTTAGCAGTGATCTGGCCAGGGTTGTTTCAAAAAAAGTCGTTAATTAAAATTGAAAATTTTTTTTTGAAACAGATGTTGCATTTTTAATAAAAAAGCTGCCCAAAATGGGCTGAAATGTCCAAAAATGGCCTTTTTCGAGGCAAAAAATTGGCACGTTTTTCTGTGGACGGGACAATTTTTCCAGAATCGCCCTGTATTGTCCCCAAATCCGTACAGGGATGCGCGGGGCTAGTCTTTTATAATGATGTGGCACCTATAATGTACTACTGCATGCTACAACACATGTATGTATGCAGGTCTGGTGCAAAACCAGGCGCGCAAAGTCGATCTGACACGCAAGATTTGGGCTGTAATCGATATTTTGATGGTCGTATATCACATATACGGCATTAGATGCATGAAAATACGTTGTACGGCATGCTACAATACATTAGAGTAACATCGTTAGTCAACATTAACCTGAGACTGGTCGGAGCCCATAAAATCTGCACAATACTACCGGGTGTCACCACACAAGTTGGGTCTCAGGCGAAAATTTTTCAATTTTTGAAAAATAGGTTGTATCGATTTCATTTATCCTGAAACGTCGTTTGCAACAGTTTTTCTAATAAAAAAATATTCATAAAAAATTTTTTTAAAAAAAAGCTCGTTTATTAAAATTATTTTTTCAACCCTGGCTCTGGCTGGGGGGGGGGTCCCACAAAGGTATAGTATTCCACCTCGCCGGTACGGTATGTGCCCCCCGCGCTCAGGTACGGTATCTCCCCGTCTCTGATACCGTATCTCCCCCATTTTTTTTAAATTTCAATCAAAAGTGCCCTTTTTTGGTCCAAAATTGCAAAAAAACGGGTCAAAATTGACCAAAATTGCAAAAATTTACGCGCTTCGCGTGATTTATGCATATTTTAACCTTTAAAAAATTGAATTTTCGCGAATGTAGTATGGTGCAGTTTATTAGTATAGTGCAGTATAGTATGGTATCTTTTAATTTCTTCCGCAACTTCAAATCTTTTGTTCCCAGGTCCACACCATTGAGGTCGCAAAAATACGTAGCAAAGATGACTCCTATTGTACAGCTTAGACCGGCCAAACATAGATTGTCGATGTATTTTACATAAATAGGCACCGCATTGTGCAGTATGTCCCAAAAACCGAACCCCATCTAACGTTTCGCAGACCCAATGCCCAGCCGCACCAAGACCGTCTCGGATACGGGCCGTACGTTTGTGCCCAACTACATACAGTACCCTCCATTGCCAAAAGGCATGCAACAAGTGACGTCATATGAGGTCGAGCCTGACGCACAAAGGACACGTACTTGGTTGAACATGACTACATCGCCGGAGAAAGAGGGAGTGCGCAGGTTGGTCGGGGAGGTGGGAAACGGAAAAATTTTTGCCAATGTTTAGATTGTGGTATAATAGTTCACTGTGCTGATATTGATGGATAAAAATGAAAGGTATTATTTTTAGCTTGTCTTACCATCTGCTAATTGCGTATTATGGCTGGAAAAATCAAACTTGTTTTTCGATCAGGTCGTAGTGTTACGCATCTAAAGTCGCACAAACGTTTCACGAACTTCATGGCGTCTCTTTCCTGGTGCGTCACAAATCTGAATCAATTTATCATCCCATCTATACGTATTTCAGTCCACTAAATCGTTCGATGGCAGAAGTCAAACGTTTGTTGGTGAAAATCCCGAACGTTCCATTCGAGGCCTACAGGGAAATCCTGGTGCGAAACTTTGCGCAAACCGACATTGAGGCGTTCAGGGAGGAGATCAGGAAGCGATTCGAGTTGGACAAAGAAAATGGACCGCAACTAAAGGTCGGGTTATTTGTGTGGGTCACAGCGACCTTTCGCGGACGTTCGCGAACATTTTGACCAGCGTAAAAGTTGACCGCCGGACGCAGTTGACGTGTTCTAGGCCGGTCGAAAATAGCGCTCCATCACAAGACAGAAAACAGATTGTCAGTCACCGGGTGCGCGCTGCGGGTACAATAAATTGATACGATCGTGTTTTCTTACCATTTTTTCTTGTTTTCAATTCGTCCAGCGTTATGCCATATTCATTGTTGCCGATACATGACCGCCGGAATATGCAGATGTCTGCAGTGCGGGTCAGAGTCCTCGCCTGGCCAAAAGCGTAATGTTGGAAGATTTTTACCGTAACAAACCCCGCACATCGAGAGTGTATCCAGCGCGTGTCCCTTGCCAATTCAGGCACTGCCCTTCGTAATTCAGGCAATCATCCGTCTGCCCGACCGTATCGTGATCGACAGCGATGAAACATTACATCAACTGCTCGATGGCGACCATTGTGAATTGATAGTGACGTCATCGTCACACAACCACGTATACGCGGTCATGACTGTAGGCTTGGCTGTGGCTGCTGTGCTGTTGGCTGTGTATTGGACTGCTGGCAGGAGGAGACGATGAGTATTTGCAAGCGGCACTGTCGGGAAAGAGCGCGAGACACACAACTGTGCTTCGTTCCCTGAGAGAACAGAGAGCAAGTTCTTCCCCGTGGAGTGGGTGCTGAACAAGTAGCAGCCAATCAGCGTTTGAGAAATTGGGCTCCATATTCTCAGTGATTGAAGTACAGTTGGATCATTTAATGATCCCTTTTAAAATCACCCACTTTTGTGCACGTGACGCGTATGTTTTTATCATTTCCATTGTTACAATGTTCAACGATATTGACAAGATAAAACAACGAAACGAGATTGACGCTATGATCATATTAGTTCAGTTTTCACTCTTTTCGTCGTCGGCGCTTGTTTCTCATCCGCTTCGCTGAGTTTTGGCGCTTCTGAAAATGAAACATCAATTGAGTAAGAACAGCATGGCTGTCGGTCCTATGATACAAAAACTGTTGTTGGATTTTTTTCACGGTCGCATTGGGACGGGCAAGAAACAAAAAACACTTTAGTTTTGCATCTGCTCTGAACTTGCACGCCCACCAAAAATCGAACAACAATTTTCAGGGCACAAACCGAGGATTTGACAATACTAAAAGTCTATTTATGTGACCGCTGGGCACTCAGGAAGCAATTACGGGCACAAAACTGATTTTTATCGGTCTGCGCAAGTCGTCTTGCTGTTTGAACCCTCCAGGCAGTCAATTACGGTCAGCCGTAGCAAGATGCACCAACTTTGTATTGCGAATGGGCACGGATTGCATTGATATCGATAAAATATATGCACACTTGTACAAACACACATACACATCGACTTAAACATGCAATCTGACAGCAAGACACTGTATTTGTTCATCGCAGTTTCAAACCTGCTGATCAGATTAGATCCGTCTGAGTCGGAGCTCTTTAATTGGCATAGTTCATGACTTAGCAACGACGACCACACTGTTCACGATCAAAGAAAAGTAGTTTATTAGCAAGCTGGAAGAAAACTTGCGCTGGTCGAAGTTAGTGACGAATCTAATTCAAAAGAGTAGTGAGATACGAGCCCCAGGTTAATACCCGACAAGCATCGTTCTTATTTTTTGTGACTACTTGCCATGCCCATGTTAATGAGATGAACAACCCGTGATTGTGCTCATTGTGTCAGCAGTCGCTTGGCAGCCATATAATTATCGCGCAATTATTGGATAACACAGCCCTATTGACATATTCACCTGTTAATGCGTTGTCAAGGCAGAGCTGATGCCCGCCCCTGGTTCCGTTATTGAGCTGCACAGCCGCAAACGGCAATATCATTGTGTTTGTTCTGTTCAGAATCATGATACTTTTGCAATACGTAGTTGATAATAGCGCTGGTCTGGAAATGAATACAGGCCGGGCCGAGTCGACGATAATGAAGACAGGCCCAATTATGTAGTCTAACATGACAGCCACAATCAACTGGCTGAACACTACTGCCAACAGCACCGGTCGCTATGATATCGCCATAATGGTGCTGGCTCGGGTGCATATCGTTGTCGCTACTGTCGGTAAGACTGACTGTTGCGTGCGTTTAGTGGCTTGTTCCGTTTCAGATTTGAGGGACCTAAGCTGGTGAGGCTCAGAGTTACGCTGATTGTTAGAAGGACTGTCTTAGGATCTGGCCTGTTCTGCCTTTCGCCATCATGTTTGCAAGGTGGTTGTCGCTCAGTTGTGGGATGGTATTCGGCCCACACAAACCGTTGGCGGGCCTGGTGCGATGATGAGGTTCGAAAAAGTAACGAGGGTCCAGAAGGACAAACCACGTGAACACCAGCTCAATTTCAGAGCAGCTCGCACAAAGTTAACGGGAGCAAGACCACATTGAGCAAAAAAACGAGCAGAGATTAAAATATGGGTTATTTTGTCGCTGCTTTCTTTGTCAAAGGAGTCTTGCTGAAACTGGCTCTGCTCACGCGTCCGTCCGTCGATGGTTCATTTAGCTTTGAAAGCATGTAAGGCTTGAACACCTGAATCGAACGTATTTTGACAGGCATTTTCACCAACATCGTCATCCTGTTGGTGTTCGCCGTCAACAAGCCACTGCGGTCACAGCGTCAACTCAGCTGTTTCGTCCCGCTGGCCTGCACCGACCTGGTCACCTGTCTGGCACAGCTGGCCACGCGACTGGCCTATTTGGCCCATCTGGCCGACTGGCATGTACCGTTGCTGCTCTGTCACATATTGCCCGTCGCCGGCAGAGTCACAGGTGAATGCGTGGCTGGGTTGCTTATGGCATCGGTTCCTGAGTCAAGGCGACTCTTTAAAGAAAAAATCGAGTCCAATAGCTGACACTACTTGTGCCCAATGACGGAAACTGATTTTGTCTAGCCCATGTTTAGCGGTAAGCCTTGTGTTTAGCACACAGGTGCTGCTTATGTTCTGCTAATTTTTGTCTGCGATCTTGTCGACTCTATCGTTCCTACTTCATCTGCTCCAGCGCACACCTCCTTCCGACTGACGCTGTACGTGGCGATCGAGCGTCTGGTGCTGTTGCTGCGCGCACCGTTCACATTCCAACAATCCTACAATCACGCCCGACGACGGGCACTGATTGCGAGCACACTGATTCTATCGGCCACATATCTGGAGGACTCGCTCATCGGCCGGCTCACACATGAACACAGGATATGGTTGGATGGAGCACCGTACATGTGCATTGGGTGCGTGGTGGATGGCAGGCAAATGCTGGGACTGATTCCAGTTGTACCAGTAGAAAGTCAACTGGTTGGCCAAAGCTGACGAATGTATCCAAGCAGACAAGAAGAAAGATTGCAGACAACTTGACTGTGTCCCTCAGAAGGACAACCCAGTTCCTCAAACATCCGTGTCCGCGACCAGGCATCTTCATTTCAACTTCACCCTTTCTTTTAGCATCGAGATGAACGCCTATCGACAAATGATCTACCTGAAGATCATCCTGGGCACCATAGCATCGCTGGTTGTCGCCTACGTGGTGTTCTACTGTGCGTTCAGACGCGCCATTAAGGTGATTGAGAATGCACCTAGGAACGGGGCACAAGCGCCACCGCATACGGTCAGTCAAAGTTGGATAATCAGTTTGCGTAAAACAGTAGGCGACCGAATCACTTCCGATTTTTTTCCTTATCTGGCAGTTTTTTTTCGCCTAACGAGCAGCGTACAGAGCGCAGTGACGCTGCAGTGCTTTAGTCCTGCTTTCGCAGCGACACGGAGGTAAAGGCAGTCTACGGGAGGTTGTCACTCAGCCCCCGAATACCGTAACCCACCGTAATTTTGATCTGCAAGGATCGTGTCGAGACCATTTTGTTTTTTATCTATGTTTTGCGTGTTAGCGCCAACACCGAGCAACAATTCCAAGTTTTGGTGATCGACGCGCATGATGACAATTTCCAGCTTGCTGCCGCTAATACACGTGTCGATAAGCAGCGATCAGCATGGGTCTCGCAACGATCTCGCTTGCGGTGGGTTACGGTATTCGGGGGCTGAGTGACAACCTCCCGTAGACTGCCTTTACCAAGGGTCGCCAGTGCGCACGCCTCCAGCAAATTTGCCTCCAAAAAGACAGGTCCTTTGATCAACAGCTCACCCTTGACTTTGACCTAGTTACACCTGGCTGGCAGATGCGTAGAGTCTCAAAGCGCCGCAAGCAACATTACAGTCGATGACTAACAGCAGCAATGACCTGCCTCGAATGTGCAGTCTGTCTCTATATTTGGTCAAGCAACATTGCAGGTTGCCTGGCACCAGACGCAAGTCGAGAAGATCCAATCGCACCAGATCAGTCGCACGATCGGCGCAGTCCTGCTGTGCGGCATCGTGTGCAACGGACTGCCGGCGGTGCTGCTCAATCTGGTGCTCCGTCGCGTCGCGACCGGCACACAACAATCGGATGAATCGACGCAGAACAGCCTCCTGCTCATCAATGTCGTCCTGATGGGTGTCGCCGTCAAGGCCACCGTCAATCTGTTCGTCTATGTCTGGCAGAATGCCGACTTCAGGCAGGCTGTCGACAAGTTGGGCTGCGCCGTCTTGGAAGCGCTTGGTCGGCTGTGCGACAAACAAACGGGCGTTCAAACGTTGTGAGTCGCTTTATAACAAAGTGTATGCTCTCATCATGCCATTATCACCACTGTTTTATCTTTATCCAATTTTATGTTTGGTTATTTGCTGCGCACATTTTGTTGCTAAAAGAGCTAGCAGTGTGACATGTTTCAGCTGGTAATACCATGCTTTGATCCACCAGAACTAAGTTAAATACGATGCTAATCTATATCTTTGACGAAGCCAGCCATATTTTTACATTTTCTGTCAGTTGATTGAAAGTATGCGTGATGTGATATATCACTACACGTTTTTACGATCCAATAATAACCGTAGCAACTAAACAGTTGTAGAAGCGCAAACAAGGTGCGTTTTGCATTCATACATTCAATTTTGTTTGAAATCTTCTTAACCGTCGACGACATATGTACCTAGTTACTCTATTTTGAACCACTGATTCAACACTTCTTTCTCCCTGTTGAGCCAATTACACAACACAGCATTATTACATCTGATCTGGGAAAGTATTCTGGGATAAAACTGACTCACGCCGTTATGTTGATCGCGCTATACATTTGTCCCCACCCACATGTTTCCATGCTTGGCGTTACTGGGCAGCAAACAATTTCTTGTGAGACTGCGAGTCATGAACTATGCTAGTCTCGCCAACGCAACCAAGACAAATGATAAACTTGGGACATCTTTTCTCGACGAACGACTAATCGGCTCGGTAAAGAAAACTAAGCATGTCCAGAAGGCTTTGTCTGACAACAGTTTTGTTTTAGATTCTTGAGTTGTTGATTTTCAGTTTCGAAGTTGAATAAATAAATTGCGTTGTGAAAACACAAGTTTACTAAAATACTAAAAGCCAAACACTAACCACTCGAAAAGCTAAACTAAGCACACCAAACACCACGAAAAACCCAAACACCCGACACCTACACTTGGAAGGGGCCGACACCCAAACACCCGACACCTACACCTGCCGCACCCTACAGGCAACACGAATAACTGACACCTGGATCGGTATCAGAATTCGTGATCATATCGAACGAGTAATGCAGTTGGCCGAGTGGTAAATCATAGGTGCTGACCAGTTTTCTAATCCATTCTAAGGGCTCCACCAGATAGACCCGAAACCAGAAACATAATTTTTGTCCATATTTCGGGTTTTGAAAAAAACCGAAACACGAAGCATGATAATCGAAAATGTTTCGGTTTTGTCACTTGTAGCTGACATGAACAATTGATACTGTCAGTCCAAAGATTTTCGATTATCATGCTTCGTGTTTCGGTTTTTTTAAAACCCGAAACATGGACATAGAAAAAATTATGTTTCGTATTTCGGGTCTATCTAGCCGAGCCCAAGCATCTGTAATCGTCCCACCCGGTCTTGCAACTATGCTGTCCTTGTCTTCACACAGTGTACCAGGTAATTTATTTCGAAAAGTTACCGGGCCCCAGAAAAAACTGTTTTTCCGTTTTTTTGGAGAAAACAAAACTTTTTTAGTTAATCACTATAGTCGCACTCAATTTCTACGTCCAGCAACCAACAAGCGTCAACAAAACCCACCAATCGTGTTGTTTGCGTCCTTTGTTTTGTCTTGATCCTCCGCCTCCGGTTGTGGAGGAGGAAATTGTTCGGTAAGCAACGCCAACAGATTGTCAACTCGCGTTCGCTGCAAAGCCCAAAAAAGTGACAAAAAATAACCAAATCTCGAACTAGTAACAAGACAGGAAGTTTTTAACCAAAATTTTCAGCCAGTCGCTGGTAAGATTTCAGATTGGCTTAAAGCTGACCCAGTGAAAACTTCCATTCATCAGGCCAGTGGCTGGTGTTTTTTATGTTTACTTCAGTACTCTGGCGAGCGTTGTTTGCTATTCTGGAGATCTTCAGATGTACACGTTTCCGATAAAATGCGTGGTGGAAAAATCTTGACAGAAACACCCTGGGGCTGATAATCAAACTTCTCCGGCGTCAGGCACCCTTTCCGACCTGAAACAACGTTGCGCGCACTTGTTGTGGCGCCTGGCGTTTACCACTAGTTGATGTTTCACCCGTTGCTGCATTATCATCTGAGCTTGGGTCGGTAGCGCTCACTGAAAAAAGAATATCATTCATATTAGAATAACAACATGGCACATCACCAACCACTGGCGTGCACTTTTGTGCGCAGCAAGTCATGTGCTGCACCAGTAATAAGATCTGCTTGTGGTTCAATTGGCCAGAAGTGTTCGCGCCAACTAGGCCTGGCACCTCGCCTGTCTGGGAACGAAACGGACAAAGCCCACTGCCATAATAAAGCAGTCATCAGGACAAGACCGAAATGAGAACTGGTCTGTTCTCACTTATTTCGACCTCACTCGTGTCCATATGCAACATTCGTTCTTTGATGTACGACGACTTTCAGAATTTCTGTGCAGATTTTTTTTGCTGTGCGAACGTCAATTTACTGTTCCGCGCGTGGCTGACAAAAAAATCGAAATTTGAATATTTGTGACCGATTGCAAAACACGTGAAAGACAAAAAATACCCTTCATCCCATTTTTTTCAATGTTCAAACAGGTCTTGCCAAAAGATTTGTTTTCCAATAGTGCTCGGCCACCAAGACCAACCTCCCGGTGTTAGCGGATCGCGCGCGCCACTTTTTCCCGTCGGCAGGCGAAAGTTCCAGGTGTAGCCGCGCGAAGGGTTGAAGTTGACGTAGCTGAGCGCTGCAACATTGTCATTGTACGAATAAAACCTCGAAAAACGCGAACGTTCCAAATCGTCAATATCAATAACGTAACGGGCGCTGCTGCATGGTTTTTCGGTATGCCATGTGCATCAAACATTATTGTGTCTCATAGCTTTTTTTCAAAATTCACTGGGTACAACTTGCACCTATTATGTCAAATAATTTAGGTGCAACTTGCAATGTGTGCATGTATTTAACAGCATTACTGGACAGTGATTTTAATTCTATAACTACAATACCGTCAATTTTTGCTTTGAAGGCTGTGCAAACCGTATTCAATTGTTGTATTGATATTTATACCCAAATTAAAAGACGAGACGAAGCGAAGTGGACAAAACAAACCACCGGACGCGCGAAACTAACAGTGAATAAAATGAAACAACAACAACAACAACAATAAAAAACAGCCAAACCGACATTCTTCCATCGCTTCGCGCAATGGATTGAAGGCCGCGCATATTCTGCTGTTGACGACTGACGCCAGGTCGGGTGCCTGGTACATCCAACCATTGACGATGTAGTACTCGGCTAACGGGACCACTGCGAACAAAATAATGCTGTCACCAGTGATGTGGTTGGGTGGGGGGGAGGGGGTAATGCCACCCCCACCTGGCCAGCTAGATTTCTTGTTCCGGTAATCAATTCAAATGTGTTGCTTTTAGTACCAAAACGACCATTTTATGGGCCAAAATGGTCAAATTCGCTCAAATTTGCTCGCACATGCACAAAAACACGCATTTCAAAGCCTATCTGGCACAACTTCGACCAATTTTTATACACCTGTTTTTGACTTCAGGACCAATAGCCCCAAATCGCGGTACCCGACTAGTTAGCTAGCTTTCTTGGTCGGACCAACTACATCACTGGTTGTCACGTTGGCAATCTTGCGTCTGAGCAAAATCAGAATTCGAGCGAACGAGTGATGCGCTAACAGGTCGGCTGACGTTTCAAAAGAAGATTAAAACCACATACCATCGTCCTGCGACAGTCTCTGGAATTTTCTGATCACGAACAGCGGTTTATTGGCCAACACCACGCTGTATTGGATGCCTCGCATATTGCTGCAAGCAAAGACAAACGTTGCGGATGCACAAACGCCACAAAAATGGCCGTAAAAGTGGCAAACAGTAATAATCAAATATGTACATATAGTCCAAAGAACAGCCCATGAGACTACATTTTTCTTAAAGTTTGCTTGGCCAGATTCGGTTACACGCGTTTCGAAATGAAAAGAGAGATTGGGCCGAGAGAGATGATGACAACTTCCTCCAGCTGGCTGACCTCAATTTGTTGCGTGCTTACGCGAACAGAAACGTTGTTCAACACACAAATGTCTTGGGAATCAAAAGGGAATTTACACACCGAGGTGGAGAGCGTGTTTTTACCATATATACGTGCGTTCATCTTTCTTTGGCTTTCAAAATACGTGCAACCGGAACATTATTGGATCTCGACAGGTCAACTTCAAAACAGTCGTCTCATGAGCTCGTGGTTGGACTATAGAACGCGCAAATGAACACCAACGCCAGCCGTGCAGCGGAATTGAAGAGCGGCGCGCCCTGCTGTTGCATATGGAGCATTGCGTGGTCGCATTGAGGGTCGAAAAACTCGTCAACCAATCCTGGCCTGTGTGTGTGTGTGAACAGAATAAATTCAAATCAATAACAAAATAATATATTACGGCCGCAAACTTGCGACAGTTGTTTTGAGACGAACTTGTGCACCTTCTCCAACAATTATCTCATGTATTTACAGTGGTGTCGCTGGGGGGTGTTACCCCCTAGTATCCGGTCGGTATCCGGTATCTTATTTTTTTCACCCAGGGGTAGCCGCCGGCAATTATAAAAATTGCTAAATAAAACACTGCTATACACTCCTTTTCCAAAGACGCAGAATGTGTCATTTTGGTGTTTATTTTGTGTGAAAATACTTGAATTCAGTCACTTGATCCAAAAAATTGCACTAATAGTGCGAAGGAGCAAAAAGTTGCCTGTTTTTTGGTCCAAAAACAGGTGTCGGGTGTCGGGTTTTTTTTCCAAAAACTAGATGTCGGGTGATGGGTTTTTTTTGCAACTGTCGGGTGTCGGGTACCCCCCCCCCGACCTCTAACCCTAGTCCTGACTTTTTGATTTCCCAAGCACACTACTTTTTGGGTGCCGATACCAGATAGCCGATCCCTAAAACAGCCACGACGCCTGCCATTGTTTGCGCACCTGAGAAAGAATTCGAGAACATTCTCTTCCGTCAGGTCATTCGGTCGATCGGTGATTTTGAGACAAACATGCAGTGGATTGGGCGGGTTTACACCTGCAATCGAAAATAGGGTTAGAGAGATGTCGGGTGTCGGCCGGGTGCCAAGAAATGGTACGTATCGGGTGTCGCGTGACAAAAAAGTGTAGGTGTCGGATGTCGGGGCCAAGAAAGGGTAGGTGTCGGGTGTCGGGAGCCTCCAGATGTCGGATGTCGGGTTTTTTTGGGACCGCACACCTTACACTTACGGTTTAAGGCTACAGTTTTGCTGGGAGAAGAATTTTTGACAGAAAATTTTCTTCGAACCAAATGTTTCTGAAGGCGCAGAATGCAACATCTTGGTGTTCATTTCGATTGAAAGAAACTTGAATTCAGCAAATTGATTGAGCCAAAAATAGTATTAGAATGAGCAAATGAGCAAAATCTGGTCTGTTTTTGCTTCAGAAACTAGATGCCTGTGTCGGGTATTTTCAGAATTGTCGGGTGTCGGCTTTTTTCTCAGATGTCGGGTGTCGGGTCTCGGGTACTTCCAGACATCGGCTGTCGCTGTCGGGTACCTCCGACCTATACCCCAAATCGTGAAACAGGATTATTTGCCAGTTTCCACCAAAAAATCGGAAAGTTATGAGTAAAATGCATCAAGAATTTCCCTGACCAATTTTTTTATCAGCTATTATTTTTTTGTTTTCAGCCGAAATTTGAAACCCCAGCCCGGTACAAGTTGCGATGCGACTGGAAATTTTGCCAAAAAAGAATCTCGACCAGTAGAGTTAGAGGTCGGGGGATACCCGACATCCGACACCTGGACGTACCTGACACCCGACATCTGAGAAACAAAGCCGACACCCGACGCCGGCGCCCTGCCGCAACACCAAGCCAACAACTCGCACTCGGTAATCTGATTGGGCTTTCTCATCAAAAGAAAATAAACAGGTTTCGAACCTCCTCGAGTGGCCATTTCGTGCGGAACAGATCCCGGCTGATAACTGCGTCGATCGAATGGCAAACCACCGTGACGGGCCCTGCAAGTATTAAAAATCGGTTCCTTCTGCCCTGCCGAAGACCGTCAGATCTAAAGACAAAACATATGAAAAATCCGAAAAATATACAGTCTTGTCGGAAATGAAACCTGCCCAATGGGTCAGTAATTTATATATTTTAGAAAAAGCGTTTTTTTGAAGAAAAGACGGTTTTGTCAAGCAGATTACGAGCATTCAAGGATTATCGAAGGCCGGAACGGTTTTTTCCCTTTTATCCCGGTTTCAAACGATTAGGTAGCACAGCTCGAAAAAAACGGTTTTTTTTGTTTTCAGTGGGCCGCACACAGCCCACTGATCCCCACAGGACCCCAGTAAAAAACAGAACCCCCGAATTCAGTACTGTGGCTACTTTGGCGGGCTGAAAAAATCCGGGGCGGGTAGGGGGTAGTGTACCTGGAATCCCATCAATAGAACCCCACCCCTCAACCAGTGTAGTACTTGGCCAGGGTGTTGACGATGGATAGATTGGGACCCAATGACCCAAACTTGTTGACGATAGATAGATGGTGGGGGGTCGCCAAAAATCAAGGTATAGTATAGTGTTAGGTAATAATGTGTGAATATTAATGAAAATGTACACAGATGTACTAAATCCGCGCGCAGCGCGCGATTTTTTGCCTACCGTAAAAACCTAAATAAAGCCCCCCCAGTGTAGTTCCTGGGGGGGAGGGCCCCCCCCTCGGGTACGCTATCTCCCCCTCAGGTGGTACACTATCCCCCTATCTCCCCCTCCGGGTACACTATCTCCCCCAATTTTTGCCTAAAATAGGCATTTTTAGGCCTAAAATGGGCATTTTTGTACCAAAAATGTGTGATTTTTAGGTCAATGTTCTCAAAAGTCGCCAAAATGCCCTTTTTTATGAAGAATTTTTTCCAAAAAGGGGCAAAAATAGGTCAAATTTTCTACCTCAAAAAGTGACTTTTTCCCGAATTTGGGTCTTCCCCCCCTTCCCCCCCCTCGGGGGTACACTATCTCCCCCTCCGAAAAAAAACGGAGGGTCCGCTATCTCCCCCTCCGGACCAGGAACTACACTGCCCCCCCGGCTCCCGGAATAGAGCCCCCCCCCCGTAATACAGCTCCTCCCAAAAAGGGTCAGTGAAGTAATAGAGCCCCCACTGGAATAGAGCCACCCTAAGTAACATCCCCTATACAGTAGTGTATTAAGGCTTGATAGTGGTGCACAGGTAGATTTATGCACGTTTGTTGTTCGTTCAGAGCACATAATACGCCTCCTCAAACCCCTTTTTAAGGGTTTTTGGGGGTATTTCTGGGAACATTTTTTTCAGGTTCGGGTCAGTGAATTAATAGAGGCCCCCGGAATAGAACCCCCCGTAATAAAGCCCCCAAAATGGGGTCAGTGAATTAATAGAGCTAGAGCCCCCTTCTATTTAGGTTTTTACGGTATTTGGGGTGAAAAAATACCGATTTTGAGCCATTTTGAGTCAAAAAAATTAATTTTGGGGTCGATTGTTGTTGACGATAGATAGATTGTTCCCAGAATTTGTTGAGGATAGATAGAATTAACCAAAAAGTGTTGACGATAGATTTAGATAGATGAAATCAAGAAGTGTTGACGATAGATAGATGAATTTGGGGGACCCCCAAGTACTACCCTGACCTGCAGTAAAGCAGTGTAGTTCCTGGGGGGAGGGGGTCCCCCTCGGGCAGTGTTGGGGGTGCCAGATGACCAGAATATGCCCCCCAAAAAATTGGAAAACGCTCATCTTGGGAAGAAAACGTGGTTAAATGAAGTAATTCTATGTGTTCTGAGGCAAAATAAACGGGTTTCAACCCTTTTCTAGCGAGTTGCTAAGATCCCATATCAGACCCGCATCGTGGGACTGGACTGGGACCAACTTTGGCCGGGGTCATCACTGAAAGTCAAACTCCGTATATCGACGTATCCAGTGTGGTGGCAGGCCAATCGACCCAAGATACCCTAGGGGGGGAAGGTTTCGGACTTACTCGAGATACCCCCCAGAGGCTACCCAAGATACCCCTATGGTCCGTCAAAAGGCGAAAAAAGGCCGTTTTTTGCATGCAATTTTACTGCAAAATTGGCCTAAAAATGGGTATTTTTTGACATTTTTGCCGAAAATTGGCCTAAAATGACCATTTTTGGGTGTTTGCGCGCGGAGCGCGCGATTTTTGGGGGTCCCGAGGTCGAAAAACACCTATTTTTGCCTTTGAAAACCATAAATCTACTTACTCGAGATACCCTTTGGGGTCGGCTCGAGATAGATACCCTTCCCCCCCCATCCCCCCCCCCCCTAAGGGTTGACTCGAGATAGATACCCCTTAGGGGGGGGGGAATCCCCCCCATCCCCCCCCCAGCCACTACAGTGGACGTATCTCGACAAAGTAAAAATTGGTCGAAAATTTTTTAGAGGAGATAGAAATCTTTAAGAAAACATCGGTGCCTGATTCGCAAAGGAAACAATTATCCGTGTCAATTTCAAACTTGCACTTATTTCTTTGGCGTTCTGGTTCATTATCTGTGTCTCTATCGGACTGTTGAAGGTCTTGATGTGGGTTTGTTGAAAAAAAGTGGTACCCCCACTTTTCGTATCAGTCGGACACCAAAAGGCACCCCCACCCCCACCTTGGCTTTGGCACCTACCCTAGAAATACCCACCGCCCCCGTCAAGTTGGCACCCCGCCCCGTGCTAGTATCTAAAGGCAAACCAGCCGTGCTTTGCACTCTTAGACCATACCGTATCACCCTGATTTCTCACACACCTCTTGCTGTATCCACGTCTCGGCATCTTTAGGCCTAAAAAATGGGCATTTTTTGGCCTAAAATGGGTGATTTTAGGTCAATGATGTCAAAAGTCGCCAAAATACCCTTTTATGGAGATTTTTTCCAAAAAGGGGCAAAAATCGGTCAAATTTTCTACCTCAAAAAGTGACTTTTTCCTGCATTTGGGTCTTCCCCCTTCCCCCCAGGGAGGTACACTAACCGCCGCACGGAAAAAAGGGGTAGGTACACTAACCGCCGCGCCCGACCAGGAACTACACTGTGGCCAGTGTTGGAGGTGGGGGTTTGGAGGGTAGCCCCCCAGTACAATAGGTATCCCCCTCGCCCAGGGTAGTGCTTGGGGGGTGGGCAGGTGGGGGCTCCCCCAAATTCATCTATTCAATATCTATCGTCAACACTTTTTGATTTCATCTATCTATCGTCAACACTTTTGGGCTAATCTATCTATCGTCAACAAATTCTGGGAACAATCTATCGTCAACAACAATCGACCCCAAAATTGATATTTTTGACACTGACTGGGGCTACCCCCCCCCCCAATCCCCGCCAGTCATTTTTTGAGGTAGAAATTTTGGCTAATTTTCGCCCCCTTTCAGGAAAAATCAAAATAAAAAGGGCATTTTGGCGACATTGACGTAAAAATCACCCATTTTATGCCTAAAATGCCTATTTTAGGATAAAATTTGCCTATTTTAGGTAAAAATTGGGGGAGCAGACGTACCCGGAGGGGGAACAGTGGGGCAGGCGTACCATTGGAGGGGGAACAGACGTACCCGAGGGGGGACCCTCCTCCCCCCAGGAACTACACTGATCCCCACCCAGCTCCAATACTGCTTGTCAGTCACAACGCTGCTGCACATGGCAGTCAAAGGTTGTGGTTGTGCCCTCCAGAAGCATCGAAGCAGGAAAAATGAACATCAAATTCTACTTTAGTGCATCCGTTGATGCACTGACTGTGGGTGCTATCGGAGTCACATCAGTTACCTCACTGTGTCTATGGTCAAGAAGGCCCTTGTACGATGTAGATGTCAAAGACAAGCTCCCGCACTTGCTTACTTCCAGAACAGATTAGCGCGATTTCAGCTACCTGTTTTTCTGCCTGCTTAGGTGCCAATTGTACCCAGATTTTGGTCAGTTTACATTTAAATCAGTAGTTTTTCGGACATTTGGGAGCAATACAAGTTGCACGCACCCCGTTAACTTTGGAAAAAAGCCTGCTTCAGCGTCCCGCCCGACTGTTGCATGTGACTCTCATATCGAGCATCTAGAAATAAAACGAACATCAAATTTAAGCTCCTGGCCCAGTGTAGTTCTTGGGGGCAGGGTTGAAAAAAAAATTTTTTATTAACGAGCTTTTTTTTTTTAAAAAATTTTTTTTTGATTTTTTTTTGACGAAAATTTTTTTTATTAGAAAAAGTGTTGCAAACGACGTTTCAGGATAAATGAAATCGATGCAACATATTTTTCAAAAATTGAAAAATTTTCGCCTGAGACCCAACTTGTGTGGTGACACCCGGTAGCATTGTGCAGATTCTATGGAATCCTACCAGTCTTAGGTTGATGTTGACTAACGATGTTACTCTAATGTATTGTAGCATGCCGTACAACGTATTTTAATGCATCTAATGCCGTATATCTGATATACGACCATCAAAATATCGATTACAGCCCAAATCTTGCGTTTCAGATCGACTTTGCGCGCCCGGTTTTGCACCAGACCTATGTATATACATATGTAGTACCATGCAGTGGTACATTATCGGTGCCACATCACTATAAAAGACCATCCCCGCGCATCCCTGTACGGATTTGGGGACAATACAGGGCGCCGCAAGCGCGATTTTGGAAAAATTGTCCCGTCCACAGAAAAAAAGTGCCAATTTTTTGCCTCGAAAAAGGCCATTTTTGGACATTTCAACCCATTTTGGGCAACTTTTTTTTATTAAAAAAAGCAAAATCTGAGTTTCAAAAAAACAATTTTTTTTTTAAAAATTTTTTTTAATTAACCACTTTTTTTTGAAACAACCCTGCTTGGCGGAGGGGGGACCCCCTAAGGTACACTAATTTTTCCGACCAAGGTACACTAGTAAGAAAGTGAAACAAACCGCGTCGTCCGGCACAGGCCGAGGTGTGCGGGACGGTCTGTCACTGGGAACGAAGCGTCCCGTCACCAGCGACTCATGCTTGATCAATGTTTCGCCTCGTTTCACCTTTCCTTTACCAATCAGGCACCGATGTTTTCTTAAAGATTGCTATCTCCTCTAAAAATTTTTTGAAAAAAATGGGACAAAAAATTGATTTTCCTTGATAATCAGGGTACTTTCCCTGAAAAATCAGGGGAAATCAAGGAAATTCAGGATTTAAAAAAACGAGAAACGACCCAGGCGTTTTTCAAAAAAAACGTCGTATCTTTTTTAAAAGAAAAAGTGCCGTCGTTTTTTTTGCCCAACCCTGCTCTCAACTCGTATGACCTTAGACAGTCAGTTGTCAGAAAACTGAGATTTGCGAAAGGCTGCTTCGCTCATTCTAAACAATGAGATCCTTACAATTATGTAGTCGACTTTGAGCTGAACGCTAATTTTCTTTTGTCTTAAAGCTCTGCACAAAAATCCTCCAAAACTCTATAGAAAAATTGTTTGGTTTATGAATTTGTTGCGTGTGAAGTATTTCCACATGTTTTATTACCACCACAATATTTACCGCAATTTACATTATATCGGCCGTCACCTTAGTATATGTTGTTGCCACAAATATTTCCAGCATTAATCATTCCATCCAAATGTTTGTTGCCGAAATAACAAGTTTTTTCAGTTTCCTGTTGATAATTCAAACAGTTTTTGAATTTCACATGAAAGTTTAGTTTCGTTGACTGATACCGCTACTTGGATGACGTATAGCGCAGTCTACAATTTGCTGTTGCCGTGTTTTTATCGAATATTCGAAATAAATTCTTTGATTTCCGTTGTTTTTAACATGGGCAATTTCTTAAGATCAACTGTCCTTTAACTTTGACATTCGCTGATGGCATGTTTACGGTTTGGTTCTGATGTAAAATAAAATAATCATTATTTTAACTCGTGTTTCAGTAATTTGGATCTTGAAGTCTCAGTTTAGGAAATGGTTCAGCGTGTTTTCAGCAGCTTCGTTTCCGAATTCAAGCATGCATACCGTTCTTTGAGCACACCACAAAATCCTAAACTTAGACTGCAAAGTGACTGACAAGACAAAAATGGTCGCTAAAAATGCGATTTGTAAACCGTTGTACGGAACGTTATTTGAACACGTTTTCGTATCAGCGCATTGCGTAAAGTATGTAAAAATGTGCGCATCTAAAAAATGCACATTTCCCGTCCTAAACAAATATAGGTACATAGTCGAACATTCTGTCATATCAGCCGGTTCTGTCAGTCAGAGGTCAAGTGGTCGGACGTTAAAGGTTTTGGAAGTTTCTGAAGGCCTTCAGCACCTTTGGTTTATTTGTGAAAACGGACAAAAGCGGGCGACACGCACACTGCTGTCATAGGGCGGACTTAATTTATACCTTGTCTCGTAGCGATACACGCAACATTTTCTCGCGGGCTGAGTGGCTGTTGCGCGCGCACGAGCCAATCAGCGCTTCAGGCTGAACCTTTAGGCTGAACACGGAAACCGGAACACGGAAATATTTCCGTGTTTTGTGTTCCGTGAAAAATTTTCAAAATCACGGAACACGGATATATTTTCATGGCACGGTCACGCAAACGGTGCTTTTCGAGTGATGCCAGCGTGCTCAAGTCAAAAGTCTGTGTGCTGACGCGAACAGCAATAATGTTCAAGGAAATATTTCCGTGTTCCGTGAAAACAAAAAAATCACGGAACATGGAAGCAGGAAATATTTCCGTGCACGGAAACATTTCCGTGACACGGAAATGAGTGAAATAATTTTGTATGGGAATTATTTCCGTGTTCCGGTTTCCGTGTTTAACCGAAGTCCGGCCATAGTGTTTCCTGCTTTCCTTGGTCCAAGGAAACGAACGACCCCGTGTTATAACTGACGACGTTCTAGTTGAGGTCGAGATTACAACTGCGACTCAATCACGCAGCTTGGCAAAATCGTGTGAAAGTTTGCATGTGGAATCTAACAAAAAAACAATGTTTCACATGCTCGCTGTGAGCTTGTGCGTGTGCGCTGCCTGCCATCATGTCAATGAACATTTCACTATGTTTGCTGTGAAGTGTATGACTTAGGGCGCCCTTAGTCACAGTGGAAAATGGAAATGGAAATGCAAAAAATAATGTCCAAGTTTTCCATTTCCATTTCCAATATGACTAAGGGCATACTGGAAAATGGAAAATGGAAATGAAATAAAACATTTACTGCAGCAGCCATGTTTTGACATGTGACAAAAACATTTTCTGTTCCACTCAATTCTCGGCCGCTGATTGGTCAAATTTCACACAGAAAATGTTTTGTTTCATTTCCATTTTCCATTTTCAGTATGCCCTTAGTCACATTGGAAATGGAAATGGAAAACTTGGACATAGACTATTTTTTGCATTTCCATTTCCATTTTCCACTATGGCTAGGGGCGCCCTTACAAGGACACATTCTTTCATTGGTCTTCTGAAATCACAACCTCAAACAGGAGTTGAGCTATAACGTGGGGTCGTTTGCTTTTTTGCCTTGCATTACATACTGTATTATGTATAAACAGTACGCCATCACAAGCTCGATTTCTAAGGTGGCACATTAGTGAAACATTCATACGTGGCTGCTGATTTGGGAAATGTTACACGTTGTAGAATACAACGTGGTGCATGACGATTTTCTCTTTCTATTCGTTTTAAATACACACAACTTCCTAAATCTGGCACGTGCAGGCGTAGTTTGCCTTTACCTGCACGCGTCGCTCACAGCGTTATTGACCGCGGCAGGGTTGTTTAAAAAAAGTGGTTAATTAAAAAAAAAATTTTCAACCCTGGACCGCGGCTGTACCGACTGACAAAACTGTCTGACATAGTCACTTGCCATTGTGCTCATGTAACGGGTGCTGCTGCTGTTTCCAACGTGCCTCCTGCATATTTTTCGAATGTGCTTGTATCTGTAAACGTATGTTTGCTTAGCACTTTTCACCATTTGGCCTCATTGGCTGGATATTTTAATGTACGCTCCACTATGATGATTTCTGGTCAAGTTCCACATTGGGAGAATCATAGAAATTCCAATATTTCTGAAAGTTTATCTCTTGTATTTTGTTCACGGCCAAACAACGGTAAACCAGGTCATCGTCAGTGCCATTTTTAGATGTATAGTCCAACCATCAGTTCATGAGACGCTGAAACTGAAAAAAATACGTGCGTTTCGCTTTCTTTCAATTTCGAAATACGTGAAACCGGAGCATTACTGGATCGGTACAAGTCAACTTCAAAAAAGTCGTCTTATGAGTTCGTGGTCGGACTATAATCATATAATGTTTTCGCAATTTTTTGCAAAACGTGTTTTTTTGCATCTCCGTGTTATTTTACTCTGCAATGGTTTGAGATTAACATTTTCTCACGCGGGTTGAACGAAATTACTCAAATTCCGGTACATGATTTTGAATTCCGCGTGAATCATGCGAATAGTGATGGCTTCACTCCACATTCACTTCACCGGCTGTAGCACAAAAACGGGCTTAGGTATGTATATCACAATGGTCAACGCAACTGGTCAAATCACTTCGTCAACTCACAGCAGCCCCAAATGAGCGCGGAAATAATGCACGGCATTCGGGGTGAGTTGACAAATCTACAAAGTATCAGTTGACGAAGTGATTTGACCGACCCCTTGAGTTGACCACCGTAAGCCCAAAAACGGACATATACTTTCATTGTTTGCTGCGTGACTTTGATGATGGGATATTGTATGCCATGGTCTTGTAATTTTAGTGTTTCGGTTTGATTCAGGTTTGTGTTTGTATGTACTGTATAGTCCAACCACAAGCTCATGAGACGAATGATTTTGAAGTTGACTTGTGCGGATCCAATAATGTTCCGGTTCCACGTATTTCGGAAACGAAAGAAAGCGAAACGCACGTATTTAGTAAAAACACGCTCTCCACCTCGCTGCGTAAATTCCCTTAAGACTCCCAACACATTTGTGTGTTGAATAACGTTGCTGTTCGCGTAAGCACGCAACAAATTGAGGTCAGCTGGCTGGAACTTGTATCATTTCTCTCAAACCATTCTCTTTATTCTTTTACTTTTCGAAACACGTGTAACCGGAGCATTTTTGAATCCGGCGGAGCAAGCTCTAAAAGAAAGTCGTCTCACGAGCTCGTGGCTGAACTTGTATATTGTTTCAGACCAACTTTTATAAAAGTATTCACTCACCACTCGAAATTAGTGCCTTGTATAAATTCCAGATCCTTCATTTGAAAAGGTGTAAGGTGACGAAGGCAAACCCGAAATACATAGTACCAAAAATGTGCTGTAAATGGACACAGCGTAATCTAAAACGCGTTCACCAGGACTATTTTTTCTCGTTTGCGTAGAATTCTGCAAAAAAAACGATTTCAGTGATTAGTGATACAGACAGAATAATCTTTCAGGAATTTTGTGCGTGACTTGGATCAGAAATTCCAGCAGCGCGCCACTTTTTCGGCGCTTGGCTTCTGTGCGCGATTGTCAAATAATCTCCCCGATCCACAAAGCGCGATTATGTCAAATATTTTTTGTTTGATTTTCCCGCGCGTCACCGCTCTTGTTATTATTGCCACACCGTACCGCCCAAGGTTTCATAAATTTAAGTAATAAATCGTTGGACACGTATTGTGCAATTTGTGCATTCTTAACATTTTTGATATCTTTTCTTTCTTTGCTGCTGTTTTTTGCTGTACAGTTTTTCTGAAATTGTGTTTGTCAAAACCATATTTGACATCCAAGTTACAAAAGAAAGTATTCTGAAATGCACACGCATAACTAAACGACACAGAAACTGAAATTTCATCAACACAAAACCTCGCTTTGTGCCAAAAGTTCGCTTCCGAACATTGCTGCGTTCAGAACGCGGTCAGCACACTTTTGTGATCACACTCGTGACAAGGGTTGTTTCAAAAAAGATCTTAACTAAAAATTTAAAAAATTTTTTTTTGAAACTCATGTTTTGCTTTTTTTGTCCAAAATGGGCTGAAATGTCTAAAAGAAGGCTTGTGCAAAAGGCCTAATTTTTTTTGAAATAAGCTCGTTGAATAAATTTTTTTTCAACCCTGCTTGCTTGTGACAAAAGCAAAACAACCCTACTCAATGTTCACCAAAACATTTCGATGTTTCACTTACTGACCATATTGTGCAGTGTGTGAGCGTGAATTCATGCCTTGTTGTTACCCAAAAGTTAGCGATTTTTGGTCAAAATTTCCGGATGAATGAATCATTATACATATGATTTAAACATGTTTTGTGCTGTTGTTGTTAAAGCTGCCCTATGGTCATCCCAACATCCGTTTCATGCGAATAATGTGTCCACTTTGACGCGCTACCGGAAAACGCCAAATAGGTACCCCTGGGAGCTTGTTGGGACAGGAACCGGCATTGTGATTTTAGAAAAATAATGTCCCAATGTAATGCCCGTTTCCAAAACAACTGTTTCTGAAAATGTCTGTAGTTATGGGTGTTTTTTGGAATTACACGTGTCTATGTACTCCCAAATTAGCCCAAAGGGGAGACTTATTTGTCATTCCCAGCTACATTTCCGTGTTGCGTTGACAACAGTTTTACTAAAACGCAGAGGAAGCACGAAGAATTTTTAGCTATCGCTTGACGAAATTTAAGTTTGTATTTTTAGTCGCACTTGTAAAGTTCTGACAGCTTTCCGTAATGAAGTCATTAGCGCGGAAAAACGTTATAGAATTACAATTTGCAGAGGGCATTTCATTTTCTTAAATTGGACACGTTTTATAAACATATTCTCACAGCGTCTCCGGCATGGCCCTAATCCCTGCATGGTGTCTGCGTAAAACGTACAGTTCCCAAAAATAACTGTCGTGTCAAAGAAAACAAATTTGCAAAGTTTAAAAAGATCGCCATAAAAATTGCCCTTCGGTGGAGGGGATTATGCGTCATCAATTGGAAATGTTGTTGACTTTAAATATACGTATGTACGTCAGTCAGTCACAGTTATGTTCGCAAAAGTTGTACGTACATACATACGTAAACTACTGCCCTTTACACTGTAGGCATCGGTTGCCACTGCAGTTGTTAATACCGTGTTTCCCACGACATAAATATCGCGCATTTTATTTGAAAACCTGTCAGTCAAAAGTGTTAGACAGTGCTGTTTTTGCATCTATACCGCCGTGACGATATGTTTTTCATATTTTACATTTTTATCCCTTCGAATGAATGGTGCAGTAGGGTGGCAGCTATTGGGTACCACCTGTGAACACGGCAGAAACAGGTGATGCGCTGTGCCAGGCCATGAATACATAAATGTGTTTGCCATTCCGCGACTTTTCAGGCCCGTAAGTTCAGGCCCGGCCAATTCAGGGCCAGCATTTTTGATCTACAGTATATTTATGGGCTTAGTCCTAGGCTTCAGCCGGTCCTGAATCGGCCGGGCCTGAACCTGTGCCCCGGACTGAGCCGTCGCACAATACTGAGTGTAAGCTAGCCCTCTTTGTTATGTATTTAGCAGACGGACTGAGAGGCCTAACTCATAAATACGCACCCTGTACCCAATAACATTCAAAAAGTGCCTCTCTCAAGTGTATAATGTATCCAAGTGCGAGCACATTTTTATTAGCGAATAATTTGATCGAACGTTTGTCATCGCGCGAATTGTTGCAGCGCCTACCACCGCCACACACACGTTTGTTTTCTCTTTCATTGCATTTTGAATTTTGTCGTCGCCGTGACAGTTACAGGGTGGACTGGAATATAATATTTGTCATTGGAATGCATGGACCTGATCTCAGGATTGCTTGATCATGTACATATTCTTCTGCCACCAGTTTTAGAACTCCAGCCGTTCAATCAGGTCATCGTCAGTGCAAAACAATAATGTCAACCTTGAATTTTACAAATCTGCAATAAAAATCACCGTTTTATGCACTGGAAAGTGAAATGGAAAGTTACGTATGGCACACCCGGTAGCTCGCGCGCAAAGTCAATCGAAAACGTGTTGGGCTCGGAATGTTTTGCGCTGTCGCTTTTTATTAACGACATGCTTGTTTTGTCATTTATTTGTTATTGCAGCAATGTCAACATACTTCGATATATAGCGAACAGCTGTTTCGTGTAATTGTAAGTGCTGCGACAGACAACCTTTTCACAATTCAATTATTCTGTCATTTCAATGTTTTTGTGTGTTTTTTGAGACGTATGTTTACCTGTTGTATTTGTGGCCAGTTTCTCTCCCCGGCCGATGTCAAAATTCGATTTCAAATATCGTTTGGTCGAAAATATATTGCTGAAATTACATTGCTGCTTGTTCAGGAACCTGCATAGAAACGTGATTATTATTTTTATTTAATTTCACTGCACTAATAAAATTCGCGTTTTTTCAGGGAGAGTTTGCTAACGGCAAACTATTTCTTCAAGAGCGAGTTTGGAACAATTTAAATTGTAAAATGGCCGCTTCGCCGGAGTATTGGCTGATGGCAGTGGTCCTGTTAATTGTTGCCATGTGAGTTCATCACAGATCGGTTCCTTATTGTTATCCTGTCACTGATGGTTATTTTTCTCTCTTTTCCATGTCGGTAGTGAAACATTCTATTCTGAAACATCAGCCAGACATGCGCACTGGACTGTTTAAAATACAAACAATGATGGCTGGTCTTACACCGGGTATAATACTGTAGTAACATTGTAGTAACCGGGTAGGTAATGTTTTGAAGAAAAATATGAAACTGACAAATTGGCATACTTGGCCAAAGTTACTACAAGCGAATGCCAGGTAATGTTAGCTACCGGAGTTTTCCACTTAAAGTGCAAGGGACATAATTCATATTTGGAAAATGGGACCATGTTTTATCGGTGTCCACTCGTAGAGGTCGATACCTTTGGTGGACCACCTTCTGTTGCGTCCCCAATGTACATAGTCTTATATATGCAATCACCGAAACATTTTCATTTGACTTCCGATCCGTTGACACTTGTTGACACATCGAACTGAAAATGTTTCGGTGATTACATATATAAGACTACGTACATTGGGGACGCAACAGAAGGTGGTCCAAAAATGGTATCGACCTCTACGAGTGGACACTGATACTGGTGCACTTCAATGAAACATAAACCAATACGGCAAATTTGACCGGTTCCAGAACCGGTTTCAGAATCGCGAAATGAGCCTTTTTGAAGGACTTATGATTTTTCAACTCACTCCGTCGGTGTGACGATCATATCATGCAACATCGATTTTCCAACTTCGTTCGTTCGGTGATGTGCTGCTTCCGTACGATGCCTGAAAATCATGTCCGGGGGGCGGCTAGATCAGTTGGTGCTTATACTCCCAGAGGTGCACCTTTGGCACACTTTTTGACAGTTCATTTGACACTTTTAGACGGTACTTCTTTTTGAAGGATGGTCACCTTGATTGCGGCTTTCAGTTCCAGCAAGAAAAAATGGTCCCATTTTCCAAATATGAATTATGTCCCTTGCACTTTAAAGCCTCCTTCCCCACGAATAGAATCCTCGGGGAACAGACTCAAAATGATAAAGCCCCCGGGTTCGGCAAGGATTTATTTTTTTTTCGGGCCATCAATTTTTCATTTTTCATTTTCAAAAACCTTGGTGTTGCTTTTGAGGTTATTTGAGTCTATTCGATATTTGTTGTATCGAATATGAAATACAAGCTTTCAACTATTTCAAGTACCAAATGTTTCAGCGTTCTTCTGGCTGCCAATCTAGTGTTCCTGTGCTTCACGCGTTGTTCCTGGCGGAGACGACGAGCTTCGGTTTCACGTCCGGGCTCAGACAAGGACCTACAGGGCCCGGCTACATGCAGCACTCACTCGTCTAATGTTTCACCGATATCGACGCTGCAGTCAATTAGTGAAGAGGTACATATGATACTGATCATACGTTCGGTATTACCTATTGTATGCACTTGATTGAGAGATGACCAATTTTAGCCCTCAATAAAAATGTGTGATTCTGATCAGTAAAAGTGAATACGTAGTGAATTTGACAGTAAGTTACTTTGAATCCAACCATCACGTGACGAAGTCAGTTCACGTTCGATAGCCAACTTCAACATTTATGTAACCGACCACGTGGTTGGGTGGAACGAAAACTGTTGATCCCTTTCTGTGGGGAATCGGTGTGTTTGTGTAACACAAGCGGCTCGAGGGGCAGGATAAGGAGTCACGCACGTACAACAACAACAGCAGTGTCTCAGTTTCATTGTATTTTTTGCAGAATCTCAATCCACCTCGTCATATTCGTGCAAAGGGCACCAACTTGTACGCAATCCAATCGCTGGAGCACTTACGAAACAACAGACTTCACGCACGACTTATTGGGGAACTTTATCCCCCTGGTCCCACAATGAGGGTCCACCACCCTACTGGCCGCGCTGGGGATAATAGAAGGGCACATTCACTCATATTGACCGATCAATTGGGTGTGCACTCTACGGTATGTCGGTGTTCATACATATGTCCAGTTTGATGATGTTTCACGATCGGCTTGGTTCTGAGAACTGCTCTCGCAGACTGGCGGTGCACCAGGTCCTCGTCTGTGTGAATTTACCACATGGCCACGTGACCAGGGAATGCAGCAAAATGAAATTGACAGCGCCACAAAAATACGACCACGCCCAAGACCATTTGAACAAAAACCGTCTCCCCTTCGGCGCTGCTCTTTTCTCTTTGCTCAAGGCCTGTTCAACAGTTCACCTTTATACATTTCAGGCATCAAAAATGCCGCCAATAATCGAGAACGAGCTGCAGCGTCAGTACAGGGCCACCGGTCTGAGACAAGGACCCACGCCCGAACCGAGTGGTTCCTGCCAGACACTACCTTCTCGACCCAGACCTCACCAGCCCCCTTCATACGAACAACTGTACCCTCATGGATCCGGGCAGATACAAGGTGCAACCAGTGGGCCTGGTCCCTCAAGAGGGCCCACTAGGGTCAGGGAGTCAAGCAGCAGCCTTGCCAACCAGCAAAGACACCTGAGACTTCAATGTCATCTGTGTGGGTCATTGGCTGCTTGTGATCACGTGACCCACGATGGTGACCGGGCTCAGACAAGGACTGGACACAGACTGGAAATGATGCATATTTGATATTTATGAGTTTTGACTTGAGTGATTTGAGTTTTTCTATGATTCCTAAACATGATTCGATAGATTTCAATGTCTCGGGCGGATGTTTGCGATTTCATTTTAGTCACTTTTTCATCAACTTGTTCATTTGCCATATTTGATGACTGTAGTTTGTGATTTTGCGCACAATCAATAATCAAAGCTTATATTTGAACTCGGCATACATTCCGAGATTTGCTGAACAGATAATTTTCGTCCAGCGAAAAATAGAAGATCAGGAAAGCCAAGAAATACCTATTTGGCATTTTCATAAACAAATCTCGACATCTTAGAACAACATCGACATTATTTCGCCCAGAAACACAGTGACCGGGCAATCGATCCAGCAAATTTGATACAGCCACGGTCATGGCCTTTGTTTTGGCGGCAAATTCAAACGACAGCTTGGCGGTCGTCTGTCGTGCGTTTGATACTGAGGGCGAACTCAGGTTAAATCCGGAATCCGGATTCAGGCAATAATTTGTGTGCAAAAAAATACAAAACATTTCTGGGCTGCGGAAATATTTGCGGAAAACGCAAAATTCACATGCAAGAATAATGCGTTTTCCGGAAATGTTTCCGGATTCCGATTTCCGGATTCAACCTCTGCCCGCCCTGAGAGCCGGACAGATATCAAACTTGGTCTTGTTGCGGAGGTAGCGACACGGCAAAGGAGGAAAGTGAGCTCCTATCATTGTGTTGTGTTTGGTTGTGTAAATGTCGCTGAATGTGAATGGATGTCCGTGGTAGTTAGGATTCAATGTTGCGACTTCCGATAACTCAATATACTAGTGCCCAATAATACGAGATTCATTATGTCAGAAAAGTAAAACAGTTCATCTCCAACCGACACACAAGTCTCAATCTCAACAGTCAAGTCGGAATGTAAAGCACGCACAAACAGAACAGGTCCGCTTATCATAGAGACATTAGAAGACGCATTATTCAGCCAAACATGCTCTTTAGAAATCACATGGCCAATCGAAAATTAGGTGGTGCGGCGTCAATATATTAGTAGTGTACAGTACCAGCTGCAACTCTGGGTGAATTCTGCACGTACGCATACAGCACGCGTACGTACGCATGCATGCCTGTGACGCCTTTGGACAGAATGCACACACAAAAGTATATGAGGCCGAGTACACCGCGTGCACTGCGTACACAGTGTTGAAGCGGTCAAAGGCGTGCCTGCGGTGTACGCGTACGTACGCGTGCTGTATGCGTACGTGCAGAATTCACCCAGAGTTGCAGCTGGTACTGTAGTTGATGAAAGAAGTCATCAGGCCGGCCTAATGAAAGAATAAAGCAGGCCGATCACAAAGTCTGATATCGCCCCAAATAAATTGAGTGCACGAAAAGATAACCCCTTATTGATTGCTTTCAGGTGGTTGGCATGAAAGAGAACTAAAGGTTCCACCGTAACCGAAATTCCATCAGTGATAAAACTTTTAGGTGCATTTTATTATCATATACCCACGTGTGTCACCCGGGCAGAGGGTTTTACTAAAACTGAACATCGGTATTTGCAAACGACTTTGTGTTTTACAACTCGCATACCGCGATAGCAACAGGCACAGCGTCGTCACACGTGGTGTCATGTTAACATCACTGACAGAAAAGGTTGTAAAACCCTGACGAAGATCAAAAGTCATGTGTAAGGATACGTTTACATATAGTTCCAAATTCTATCACGGTTTTTTTTGAAAAGAAAACGCTAGCAGGTCAGCACAGCAAACGTTAAGGGTTAAACGTTAACCCTCTGTAACAAACGAAACCCAGGCTGTCGCAAATTTTTCAATCAAATTAGCTAAAGCAGTGGTCATTCGCTTCTTATATGGTCTATATGGTCATTGTGCGACCAATACTTGAGGAAAATGGTCCCATTGACAAAAAGGAAAAATCCAATAATAGCCCCAGGTGCCTGTGTGTCTCCACCCCAACATATTTTCAGTCAGTTTTGTGTGCATTGAGCCTTATGTGAACACTTCGCAACAGGAAGTCCAAGCTTGCATCATTGCAGGCTCATACACGCACTGCTTATACGCAGTCTTATAGTTTTGTGTCGCAACCTTTTCCACTAACTACATATATGTGTAGTCCAACCATCAGCCTATGACACTTTCTGTCAGCTGAAGAGCTTTACAGGATACAGTGCTGTTCCGGTTCCGGTTGGCTTACGACAAAGAAAAGAAAGAGAAATCGGTTTTTATTTATTTTAGTGCGTAGTTTTCTCTGACGTTGCCTTGCGGAGGAACAATTTTTCACGAACGTCCCAAACAAAAGTGTCATGAGCTGATGGACGGACTATATGTATGTACAACACTCATTCTTGAGACAGCCACAATGTGGCACAACATCATGTG